>CM076572.1:8697925-8832270 GCA_034641835.2 Pinus albicaulis
ACATATTGACAAGTAGAAACCATCAAAAGCATTATTGACCCAGAATATATTAATTTGGTAGGTCAAAATTCTAATTAAATATTGGGTTAGCCCCTGGTGCTTCTTGGGTTGACATCAATGACAACCACTAATCAACAATCTCCCCCTTTGACATTGATGGCAACACAAGTACTCCCCCTGCGGTCATGACACCTCTTCCTACAACATTCTCTCCCCCTTTGACATCAATGGCAAAGGGTAACTCCCCGTGAAACACAACCATCCTGCGGACCTGTACACACTTCCACTCGCGCTGACACACAACTGTCGTGCAAACCTGTACACACTTCCACTCCCCCGTTATATTTTGAAAAAGGGAAAATCTAATGAGAACTTGGGAGAATCCCAAAGCTTCCGGCGAAGATATTCCAATCGTTGGCGAATATTTGATATGTGATTCTTTTGGTGCTACTTAAATCTTGCTACTTGTCCAACTTCTTGCATAGCATACGATCTGGGAGGCTATTACATATAGAAGACTACTAATCATAGATCTGTACAACCTTTGATCCACATCCTTAGATGAGTCGTCTATGCTCAATTTGCAACCAAGTAAAGACATATTGAAATCACTTTGCACCTTTGTAGAAAAATTCTTACTTATACGATCATCATTGCTACCAATTATTGTATCATCCTCTTTAGCTATTATACATGCTTTAGTTGCTTCATCCATAATATATATGTCGTTTGGAGCTTGACTTGCTGTAGCCACAATTTCACCATACACGCCTTTCACGGTTCACATTTCGTGGAGTTGAATAGTATTGTGTGTCCTTGATCACACATTTGTCCAACTACTGAGCTGGATTGGATTCATGTTTTCAACCAATAGAACATTCTTGGCTAGAACATCTTTGCTTCCGAGAGTGACAGTACACGATCCTATAAAATTTGAAGATCCATCATTTCCAAAGGACATGGTTCCATCCTACTTCTCTTTCAGAGATACAAATTTATTTCTATCTCCAGTCATATGCCTTGAGCAACCGCTATCAACATACCACACATCTTTGTTCTTTTGAGCCTTGAGAGTGAGAGCACAATTATCATTCTTCTTCTTCTTCCATGTTCGTTCATTCAGCGGCTTCGAAGATTCTTCGGAGGATTTTCAAGTCTGCAGTCTTCGACTATGTGCTCCAAAGTTTCGACATTTGTAACATTCAATATTATTTCTTAAATGTTCAAATCTGTTGATATGAGCCCACTAGGGAGGTTCATATTTGACGAGATCTCTTGGAATTGTATTCGTTCCTAGGGTACGTGTGACATTCTACAAATTTATGACCAAATTTTTCCACATGAATAACGAGTAGCCATAAAAAATATGTTGGTACCTGGATGGAAATTTTCATCGAGGTGTCTTCCAAGGTTGTTCTTGCGAATCTTGTCCAATGAAGTCTTCATGCATGTCGGATCTCATAGGTTCATTGTATTTTGTTGTAGAAGGTCCTGCTTCTTCTTCTTTGTAACCCATGCCAATTTTGTCATTGTAAGATCGTTGATTGTTGATGAGTTCTTCCAATGCCCTTGAGCTATTGGCATAGTTTTGGATAGTTTTTCCTTTCTTCACTTCCTAACGCAGCGAGACTACTTGGGATTCTAATTCTTCCCTTTCTTGGTTGCTTTCTTCCAACTTCTTTTGAAGTGACTCTTCAATGCATTTGTGTTCTTCAACTTCAATTTTGAGACCTTGAGCTTGTTCTTCAAGAGTTTTGGAATGGATCTTCTCCGCCTTCAGATCTTTTATAAGCTTGATTGCTTCCTCATAAATTTCGTCTATGGTCCATCCTTCTTCTTCGTTGTTTGATACCTCTTGCATATTGTGCTTGGCCATAAACAATACTCTCTCATTGGCTTCTTCTTCACTATCATTGTCTTCATCAGATGATGAGCTATCTTCTTTAGAGAGAAAGTTCCTTTTGGATCCTTGCTTGTTGAATTTCTTAAAGCCTTTCTTTCATTTTGAGTTGCCATTACTTTTGTTTGGACATTTTGCTGCAAAATGTCCAACCTCATTACAGCTAAAACATATCAATGGAAGTTTTCCTTTGAATTTCCCCTTACCAATTTGTAGTTTTCTCGCGAAGTAAGCATATTCTTCATCTGAAAGACCTTCTTCATCATCTCCCTTTTCTTCACACTTGCAGGTGCATTTCTTTTCAATTGAAGGTTGTTTATCCTTATTGGTTTTCTTAGATGCAAATCGCAACGAGTTTCTAGATGCGAAGTACCCTATTCTTCATCAAGTCTCATTTCATATGCTATGAGAACTCCATGTAATTCCTCTTTGCTGAGTTTGTCCGTATTTGCATGTATTCTAAGACCGATACCTTTGGGTTGAATCTCACTGGTAACGTTCTAAGAATATTACGTATAATAGTCTTCTCGTGAACTGGCTCTCCCAATCCTTCCGGAGTATTGGTTATTTCATCAACATATTGAAAGTATGCAACAATGTTGCAATCTTCTTTCATTTCTGAGTTGCTCAAATTTTGCTCTATAGATTTGAAGCTTTGCTTCTTTGACATTTGAGTCACACTCGCATATATTCTCAAGCTTGTTCCATACATTTTTGAGTTTTTCAACCCAACACCTTATGATAGAGCGTGATTCAATAATTCCACTGATAATAATATTCTTTGCTTTTTGCATCATTTACCAAATTTTTCTTACCTTGTTCATCCGTGGTTGATGTAAATCCATTTTGAACAGTGTCCCATACTTCGTAACCTTGCGCCAAGAGATAGACCTCCATTCTTCCTTTCCAAAGTGCATAATTATTTTCATTGAATAGAGGTACACTATTCTTGGTATGCTCCATGACCTCCTTCCACTTTGTTAAACTCGCTATTGAAGGAACCAAGCTACGATACCAATTGTTGGAAATCTCGAGAGGGGGGGGTGAATCAATATTTCTTTCAATTAGAGCATTAGTTAATCTTCAATTATTATCGGTGTTTGTACAATGATAGAAGAAAACAAGAGGAACACAAATGCACACAATTTTTAAGGTGGAAACCCACTCACGGGACAAAAACCACCTAATGCTTTTCTAATAATTCTTTTCAACTCCAATTGAAAATAAAGCTCCAACTTCCTAGAATCTAGAAAAGCATTATTCTCCGAGCTCCCACTCGGATGGATGCTCTAACGCACAGAGATTCTTCGGTAGTCAACTGAATAGATGCCCCAACACCCAATGAGCTACAAATCACCCTAGCACCACCCTACCACCCTATAGAAGAATAAAAGAAGAATGGACTCCCATACCAGGGAAAATGATCCACTTTACAATGATATAGAATGATGTAGAAGAAGAAGATATACTGGAACATAACCCCAACTTTGACACAACCACCTAATGATGATCCTAGACCTCCCAACACTCGTCTTCAACCCTTGGCGGATAGACACTAGTACAATTTGTAAAATAATGTATTTACACTGACTAAGTATAATGATACCTTTACAATGATTGTATGCAGTGCTGCCCACTTGAAGACTTCATATGATGAACTTCTTGCTACTGTTATGCACCTTGGTTGCTGCTCTTGTCATGCTACCTTCTGCTGCACCTTGTTTTTCTTTAATTCCGTAGAAAGTCTGGTCCTTTGCAATCCTTGACAACACATGATCTAGCTTTTTCTTCCCTTATAGGAGCTCGATATTGAATCTGGTGTATCTCTGTTATTTTATATCCTCAATATCTTATTTTCAGTCTTGTAGTATTCCTCTGAGTCTTCTTTCCAATGCCACAAGTCTGACCCAATTTGGATTCTTCAAGAGAGAGCTATACCCAATTTCTCACACTGCCCTAATTATGGACTGTTTCAGCAGAGCGCACTTGCACGGCGTGCCACGTGTCACTGCTTATTCATCTGATTCTAAAATTGATTGATCGAAAATTAAATACTTTTCACTATCCGTCACTTTTTATGGCATTCCAATCCGATACTCAGAGAGAGATTTATGACGAATTTACCAAGGTCATTTCTTTGAGATGAATTTCAGGAGCCTCCAAAAACCCTTACTTCCACATATCATATCTCCAAAAATATTGCGCAACTTGATCTGAAATTTTTACTGTAGCTTCCTTAGGATTTTTGATTCACTTCATACGAATTTCAGCTTCTGAGACTTTGTAGAAAAAGAGTTAGAGCGAAAATGCCTCGATGACCTGTTTCAGTTGGCTGAATCCCTTGCCTAAGGAGGAAATGAAGATGACAATATATATGAATGCTTAAGTTGAGAGGGGCTTCAACAAGTGAACGTGGGAGGGATTTTAGAAGCTTATAAAATATTAATTATGAATTTTCAATGACCCATGCCCCAACCCCATGGGATTTTATCCCACTAACTGGGGTACAAACTTCAAACATGAATATCCCTCAAACCGTGAAGAATTACATGGTGTGCCATATGTCAACGAAAACATATCGACAGGTAGAAACCATCAAAAGAATTATTGACCCAGAATATATTAATTTGGTAGGTCAAACTTCTCATTCAATATTGGGTTAGCCGCTGGTGCTGCTTGGGTTGAAATCAATGACAACCTAATCAACATTCTCTCCCTTTGACATTGATGGCAACACAAGTACTGCCCCTAGGATCATGACACCTCTTCCTACAACATTTCTCTCCCTTTGACATCAATGCAAAAGGGTAACTTCCCACGAAACACAACCATCCCGCGGACCGTCACACACTTCCACTCGCGCGGCACACAGCGAATCACCCGCGACCTGTACACACTTCCACTCCCCCTTTATATTGTGAAAAAGGAAAAATCTAATGAGAACTTGGGAGAATCCCAAGCTTGGCGAAGATATTCCAATGCTGGCGAATATTTGATATGTGATTCTTTTGGTGCTGCTTGGAATCTTGCTACTTGTCCAACTTCTTGTATAACATCTGGTCGGGAGGCCATTACATATAGAAGACTACTAATCATAGATCTGTACAACCTTTGATCCACATCCTTAGATGAGTCGTCTATGCTCAATTTGCAACCAAGTAAAGACATCTTGAAATCAACTTTGCACCTTTGTAGAAAAATTCTTACTTAGTCGATCATCACTGCTACCAATTATTGTATCATCCTCTTTAGCTATTAGACATGCTTTAGTTGCTTCATCTAGAACATATATGTCGTTTGGAGCTCGACTTGCTGTAGCCACAATTTCACCATACACGCCTTTCCTAATTTCACATTTCGTGGAGTTGAATAGTATTTTGTGTCCTTGATCACACATTTGTCCAACACTGAGCAGATTGTGATTCATGTCTTCAACCAGTAGAACATTATTGGCTAGAGAATCTTTGCTTCCGAGAGTGACAGTACATAATCCTTTAACATTTGAAGATTCATCATTTCCAAAGGACACTGTTCCATCCTTCTTCTCTTTTAGAGATACAAATTTATTTCTATCTCTAATAATATGTGTTGAGCAACCGCTATCAACATACTACACATCTTTGTTCTTTTGAGCCTTGAGAGCGAGAGCACAATTATCATTCTTCTTCTTCTTCCATGTTCGTTCATTCTATGGCTTCGAAGATTCTTCTGGAGGATTTTCAAGTCTGCAGTCTTTGCCTATGTATCCAAAGTTTCGAAATTTGTAACATTCAATATTATTTCTTAAATGTTCAAAACTATTGATGTTTCGCTAAGCCCTGGGAGGTTCATATTTGATAGATCTCTTGGAATTGTATTCGTACCTAGGGTATGTGTGACATTCTACAACTTTATGACCAAATTTTCCACATGAATAACAGTAGCCATAAAAAATATGTTGGTACCTGGATGGAAATTTTTGTCGAGGAATTGTCTTCCAAGGCTGTTCTTGCGAATCTTGTCCAATGAAGTCTACATGCATGTCAGATCTCACAGGTTCATTGTATTTTGTTGTAGAAGGTCCTTCTTCTTCTTCTTTGTAACCGATTTCAGTTTTGTCATTGTAGGATCATTGAATGTTGATGAGTTCTTCCAATGCCCTTGAGTTGTTGGCATAGTTTTGGATAGTTTTTCCTTTCTTCACTTCCTCACATAGCGAGACTACTTCGGCTTCTAATTCTTCCCTTTCTTGGTTGCTTTCTTCCAACTTCTTTTGAAGTGAATCTTCAATGAATTTTTGTTCTTCAACTTCAATTTTGAGACCTTGAACTTGTTCTTCAAGAGTTTTGGAACAGATATTCTCCGCCTTGAGATCTTTTATAAGCTTGATTGCTTCCTCATAAAAAATTTCTATGGTCCATCCTTCTTCTTCGTTGTTTGATACCTCTTGATTATTGTGCTTGGGTTTATTGTGATTGGCCATAAACAATACTCTCTCATTGGCTTCTTCTTCACTATCATTGTCTTCATCGAATGATGAGCTATCTTCTTTAGAGAGAAAGTTCCTTTTGGATCCTTGCTTGTTGAATCTCTTAAAGTCTTTCTTTCTTTTTGAGTTGCCATTACTTTTGTTTGGACATTTTGCTACAAAATGCCCAACCTCATTACAGTTGAAACATATCAATCGAAGTTTACCTTTGAATTTTCCCTTACCAATTTGTAGTTTTCTCGTGAAGTAAGCATATTCTTCATATGAAAGACCTTCTTCATCATCTCCCTTTTCTTCACACTTGCAGGTTTATATCTTTTCAATTGAAGGTTGTTTATCCTTATTGGTTTTCTTAGATGCAACGAACGAAGTTTCTAGATGCGAAGTACCCGCTTCTTCATCAAGTCTCATTTCATATGATATGATAACTCCATGTAATTCCTCTTTGCTGAGTTTTTCCATATTTGCACTGTATTCTAAGACTGATACCTTTGGGTTGATTCTCCCTGGTAATGTTCTAAGAATATTCCGTATAATAGTCTTCTCGTCAATT
The DNA here is from genome assembly GCA_034641835.2 of Pinus albicaulis. Lineage (NCBI taxonomy): Eukaryota > Viridiplantae > Streptophyta > Pinopsida > Pinales > Pinaceae > Pinus > Pinus albicaulis. The sequence continues at coordinate 8,704,847 of CM076572.1, forward strand.
GGCTCTCCTAATCCTTCCAGGGTATTGGTTATTTCATCAACGTATTGAAAGTATGCAGCAATGTTGCAATCTTCTTTCATTTTGAGTTGCTCAAATTTTGCTCTATAGTTTTGAAGCTTTGCTTCTTTGACATTTGAGTCACCTGCATATATATTCTCAAGCTTGTCCCATACATTTTTGGCGGTTTTACAACCCAACACCTTATGATAAGCAGATTCAATAAGTCCACTAATAATAATATTCTTTGCTTTTGCATCATTTACCAAATTCTTCTTACCTTGTTCATCTGCGGTTGATGTAAATCCATTTTGAACAGTGTCCCATACTTCGTAACCTTGCACCAAGAGATAGACCTCCATTCTTCCTTTTCAAAGTGCATAATTATTTTCATTGAATAGAGGTACACCATTCTTGGTATGCTCCATGACCTCCTTCCAGCTGTTAAACTGCTATTGAAGGAACCAAGCTCTGATACCAATTGTTGGAAATACTGAGAGGGGGGGTGAATCAGTATTTATTTCAATTAGAGCATTAGTTAATCTTCAATTATTATCAGTGTTTGTACAATGATAGCAGCAAACAAGAGGAACACAAATGCACATAGTTTTTAAGGTGGAAACCCACTCCAGGAAAAAAACCACCTAATGCTTTTCTAATAATTCTTTAATATTCAACTCCAATTGAAAATAAAGCTCCAACTTCCTAGAATCTAGAAAAGCATTCTTCTCCAGCTCCCACTGGATGGACACTCCAATGCCCGAGATTCTTCAGTAGTCAACTGAATGGATGCCCCAACACCCAATGAGCTACAACTCACCCTAGCACCACCCTACCACCCTATAGAAGAATAAAAGAAGAATGGACTCCCGTACCAGGGAAAATGGTCCACTTTACAATGATATAGAATGATGTAGAAGAAGAAGATATACTAGACCACAACCCCAACTTTGACACAACCACCTAATGATGATCCTAGACCTCCCAACACCGCCTCTTCAACCCTTGGCAGATAGATACTAGTACAATTTGTACAATAATGTATTTACAATGACTAAGTACAATGATACCTTTACAATGATTGTATGCAGTGCTGCCCACTTGAAGACTTCATATGATGAACTTCTTGCTGCTGTTATGCACCTTGGATGCTGCTCTTGTCATGTTACCCTCTGCTACACCTTGCTTTGCTTTTTTTCCGTAGAAAGTTTGGTCCTTTGCAACCCTTGACAACACATGATCTAGATTTTTTTTTCCTTCTAGGAGCTCGATATTGAATCTAGTGTATCTCTGTTATTTCAGATATTCAATATCTGATTTTTTTTCATGTAGTATTCCTCTGAGTCGTCTTTCCAATTCCACAGGTCTGACCCAATTTTGATTCTTCAAGAGAGAGTTATACCCAATTTCTCACACTACCCTAATTATGGACTGTTTCAGCAAAGCGCACTTTTACGGCCTGCCACGTGTAAGTTTTTCTTAATTTGCCTCTGAAATTGATAGAGAAAAAACTAAAGACTGTGCACTATCTGCCACTTTTTACATAATTCCAATCCAATACTTAGACAGAGATTTATGACGATTTTACCAAGGTCACTCCTTTGAGATGAATTTCAGGAGCCTGCAAAAAGCCTTACTTCCACAGATCATATCTCCAAAAAATTTGTGCAAATTGATCTGAAATTTTTACTACAGCTTCCTCAGGATTTCAGCTTCACCTCATAAACATTTCAGCTTCTGAGCCTTCGTAGAAAAAAAGTTAGAGCGAAAATTCCACGATGACCTGTTTCAGATGGCCAAATCCCTTACCTAAGGAGGAAATGAAGATCACAATATATATGAATGCTTAAGTTGAGAGGGGCTTCAACAAGTGAACGTGGGAGGGATTTTAGGAGCATAGAAAATATTAATTATGACTTTTCAATGACCCATGCCCCAACCCCATGGGGTTTTAGCCCACTAATTGGGGTACAAACTTCAAACATGAATATCTCTCAAACCGTGAAGAATTACATGGTGTGCCATATATCAACGGAAACATCTCGACAAGTAGAAACCATAAAAATCATTATTGACCCAAAATATATTAATTTGGTAGGTCAAAATTCCCATGCAATATTGGGTTAGCCCCTGGTGCTGCTTGGGTTGACATCAATGACAATCGCTGATCAACAATCTCCCCCTTTGGCATTGATGGCAACACAAGTACTCCCCCTGCGATCATGAAACCTCTTCCTACAACATTCTCTCCCCCTTTGACATCAATGGCAAAGGGTAACTCTCCCTGAAACAAAACCGTCCTGCGGACCTGTACACACTTCCACTCCCCCTGACACACAACCATCCTGCAGACCTGTAATCTACTTCCACTCCCCCTTTATATTCTGAAAAAGGAAAATCTAATGAGAACTTGGGAGAATCCCAAGCTTCTGGCGAAGATATTCCAATGCTGGAGAATATTTAATATGTGATTCTTTTGGTGCTGCTTGGAATCTTGCTACTTGTCCAACTGCTTGCATAACATCTGGTCGGGAGGCTATTACATATAGAAGACTACTAATCATAGATCTATATAACCTTTGATCCACATCCTTAGATGAGTCGTCTATGCTCAATTTGCAACCAAGTAAAGACATCTCGAAATCACTTTGCACCTTTGTAGCAAAATTATTACTTAGTCAATCATCATTGCTACCAATTATTGTATCATCCTCTTTAGCTATTAGATATGATTTAGTTGCTTCATCCAAAACATATATGTCGTTTGGAGCTCGACTTGCTGTAGCCACAATTTCACCATACACACCTTTCCTGATTTCACATTTCGTGGAGTTGAATAGTATTTTGTGTCCTTGATCACACATTTGTCCAACACTGAGCAGAATGTGATTCATTTTTTCAACCAGTAGAACATTATTGGCTAGAGAATATTTTCTTCCGAGAGTGATAGTACCTGATCCTATAACATTTGATGATCCATCATTTCCAAAAGACACGGTTCCATCCTTGTTCTCTTTCAGAGATACAAATTTATTTCTATCTCCAGTCATATGCATTGAGAAACCGCTATCAACATACCACACATCTTTGTTCTTTTGAGCCTTGAGAGTGAGAGCACAATTATCATTCTTCTTCTTCTTCCATGTTCGTTCATTCTGTGGCTTCGAAGAGTCTTCTGGAGGATTTTCAAGTCTACAGTCTTTGGCTATGTGTCCAAAGTTTCAACATTTGTAACATTCAATATTATTTCTTAAATGTTCAAATCTATTGATGTTTCGCTGAGCCGTGAGAGGTTTATATTTGAAAGATCTCCTGGAATTGTATTCGTTCCTAGGGTATGTGCAACATTCTACAGCTTTATGACCAAATTTTCCTCATGAATAACAGTCGCCATAAAAAATATGTTGGTACCTAGATGGAAATTTTTGTCGAGGAATTGTCTTCCAAGGCTGTTCTTGCGAATCTTGTCCAGTGAAGTCTACATGCATGTCAGATCTCATAGGTTCATTGTATTTTGTTTTAGAAGGTTCTGCTTCTTCTTCTTTGTAACCGATGCCAGTTTTTTAATTGTAGGATCGTTGATTGTTGATGAGTTCTTCCAATGCCCTTGAGTTGTTGGCATATTTTTGGATAGTTTTTCCTTTCTTCACTTCCTCACGCAGCGAGACTACTTCGGCTTCTAATTCTTCCCTTACTTGGTTTCTTTCTTCAAACTTCTTTTGAAGTGACTCTTCAATGCATTTGTGTTCTTCAACTTCAATTTTGAGACCTTGAACTTGTTCTTCAAGAGTTTTGGAACGGATCTTCTCTGCCTTGAGATCTTTTATAAGCTTTATTGCTTCCTCATAAAATTTGTCTATGGTCCACCCTACTTCCTCGTTGTTTTATAACTCTTGCTTATTTTGCTTTGGTTTATTGTTCTTGGCCATAAACAATACTCTCTCATTGGCTTCTTCTTCACTATCATTGTCTTCATCGAATGATGAGCTACCTTCTTTAGAGAGAAAGTTACTTTTGGATCCTTGCTTGTTGAATTTCTTAAAGCCTTTCTTTCTTTTTGAGTTTCCAATACTTTTGTTTGGACATTTTGCTGCAAAATGCCCATCCTCATTACAGCTGAAACATATCAATCTAAGTTTACCTTTGAATTGTCCCTTACCAATTTGTAGTTTTCTCGTGAAGTAAGCATATTCTTCATCTGAAAGACCTTCTTCATCATCTCCCTTTTCTTCACACTTGCAGGTGCATGTATTTTCAATTGAAGGTTGTTTATCCTTATTGTTTTTCTTAGATGCAATGAACGCAGTTTCTAGATGCGAAGTACCCTCTTCTTCATCAAGTCTCATTTCAGATGCTATGAGAACTCCATGTAATTCCTCTTTGCTGAGTTTGTCCAGATTTTCACTGTATTCTAAGACCGATACCTTTGGGTTGAATCTCCCTTGTAACATTCTAAGAATATTATGTATAATAGTCTTCTTGTCAACTGGCTCTCCCAATCCTTCCAGAGTATTGGTTATTTCATCAACGTATTGAAAGTATGCAGCAATGTTGCAATCTTCTTTAATTTTGAGTTGCTAAAAATTTTCTCTATAGATTTGAAGCTTTACTTCTTTGACATTTGAGTCACCTGCATATATATTCTCAAGCTTGTCCCATACATTTTGGCAGTTTTACAACCCAACACCTTATGATAATCAGATTCAATAAGTCCAATGATAATAATATTCTTTGCTTTTGCATCATTTACCAAATTCTTCTTACCTTGTTCATCCACGGTTGATGTAAATCCATTTGGAATAGTGTCCCATATAATATTCTTTTCTTTTGCATCATTTACCAAATTCTTCTTACCTTGTTCATCCACGGTTGATGTAAATCCATTTTGAAGAGTGTCCTATACTTCGTAACCTTGCGCCAAGAGATAGACCTCCATTCTTCCTTTCCAAAGTGCATAATTATTTTCATTGAATAGAGGTACACCATTCTTGCTATGCTCCATGACCTCCTTCCAACTGTTAAACTACTATTGAAGGAACCAAGCTATGATACCAATTGCTGGAAATACTGAGAGGGGGGGTGAATCAATATTTCTTTCAATTAGAGCATTAGTTAATATTCAATTATTATCAGTGTTTTTACAATGATAGCAGAAAACAAGAGGAGCACAAATGCACACAGTTTTTAAGGTGGAAACCCACTCCAGGACAAAAACCACCTAATACTTTTCTAATAATTCTTTTCAACTCCAATTGAAAATAAAGCTCCAACTTCCTAGAATCTAGAAAAGCATTCTTCTCCAGCTCCCACTGGATGGACGCTCCAACGCTCGAGATTATTCAGTAGTCAACTGAACGGATGCCCCAACACCCAATGAGCTACAACTCACCCTAGCACCACCCTACCACCCTATAGAAGAATAAAAAATTGAATGGACTCCCATACCAGGGAAATTGGTCCACTTTAAAATGATATAGAATGATGTAGAAGAAGAAGATATACTAGACCATAACCCAAACTTTGACACAAACACGTAATGATGATCCTAGAACTCCCAACGCTACCTCTTCAACCCTTGGCAGATAGATACTAGTACAATTTGTACAATAATGTATTTACAATGACTAGGTACAATGATACCTTTACAATGATTGTATGCAGTGCTGTCCACTTGAAGACTTCATATGATGAACTTCTTGCTCCTGTTATGCACCTTGGATGTTGCTCTTTTCATGCTACCCTCTACTACACCTTTCTTTGCTTTTCTGTCATAGAAATTTTGGTCCTTTGCAACCCTTGACAACACATGATCTAGTTTTTTTTTGCCTTCTAGGAGCTCGATACTGAATCTGGTGTATCTCTATTATTTTAGATCTTCAATATCTGATTTTTGGTCCTGTAGTATTCCTCTGAGTCATCTTTCCAATGCCATAGGTCTGACCCAATTTTGATTCTTCAAGAGAGAGTTATACCCAATTTCTCACACTGCCCTAATTATTGACTGTTTCAGCAGAGATAACTTTTACGGCATGCCACGTGTCACTGTTTCTTCATTTTCCTCTGAAATTGATAGAGAAAAAACAATAGATTGTGAAATATCTTCCACTTTTTACAGAATTCAAATCTGATACTCAGAGAGAGAGTTCTGATGATTTTACCAAGGTCACTTCTTTGAGATGAATTTCAGGAGCCTGCAAAAATCCTTACTTCCACATATCATATCTCCAAAAATGTTGCGCAACTTGATCTAAAATTTTTACTGAAGCTTCCTCAGGATTTCAGCTTTGCCTCATAAAAATTTCAGCTTCGAAGCCTTCGTATAAAAAATGTTAGAGCGAAAATTCCACGTTGACATGTTTCAGATGGCCGAATCCCTTGCCTAAGGAGGAAATGAAGATCACAATATATATAAATGCTTAAGTTGAGAGGGGCTTCAACAAATGAACGTGGGATGGATATTAGGAGCTTAAAAAATATTAATTATGACTTTTCAATGACCCATGCCCCAACCCCATGGGGTTTTAGCCCACTAACTGGGGTACAAACTTCAAACATGAATATCTTTGAAGAATTATGTGGTGTGCCATATATCAACGGAAACATATCGACAAGTAGAAACCATAAAAATCATTCTTGACCCAAAATATATTAATTTGGTAGGTTAAAATTCCCATGCAATATTAGGGTAGCCCCTGGTGCTGCTTGGGTTGACATCAATGACAACTGTTGATCAACAATCTCCTCCTTTGGCATTGATGGCAACATAAGTACTCCCCCTGCGATCATGACACCTCTTCCTACAACATTCTCTCCCCCTTTGACATCAATGGCAAAGGGTAACTCCCCCTGAAACACAACCACCCTGCAGACCTGTACACACTTCCACTCGTGCTGACACACAACCGTCCTGCAAACCTGTACACACTTCCACTCCCCCTTTATATTCTGAAAAAGGAAAATCTAATGAGAACTTGGGAGAATCCCAAGCTTCTGGCAAATATATTCCAATGCTGGAAAATATTTAATATGTGATTCTTTTGGTGCTGCATGGAATTTTGCTACTTGTCCAACTTCTTGCATAACATCTGTTCGAGAGGCTGTTACATATATAAGACTACTAATCATAGATCTATACAACCTTTGATCCACATCCTTAGATGAGTCATCTATGCTCAATTTGCAACCAAGTAAAGACATCTCGAAATCACTTTGCACCTTTGTAGCAAAATTCTTACTTAGTCAATCATCATTGCTACCAACTATTGTATCATCCTCTTTAGCTATTAGACATGCTTTATTTGCTTCATCCAGAATATATATGTCGTTTGGAGTTCAACTTGATGTAACCACAATTTTACCATACACACCTTTCCTGATTTCACATTTCATGGAGTTGAATAGTATTTTGTGTCCTTGATCACACATTTGTCCAACACTGAGCAGATTGTGATTCATGTTTTCAACCAGTAGAACATTATTGGCTAGAGAATCTTTGCTTCCGAGAGTGATGTATCCTAACTCTATAACATTTGAAGATCCATCATTTCCAAAGGACACGGTTCCATCCTTCTTCTCTTTCATAGATATAAATTTATTTCTATCTCCAGTCATATGCATTGAGCAACCGCTATCAACATACCACACTTCTTTGTTGTTTTGAGCCTTGAAAGTGAGAGCACAATTATCATCCTTCTTCTTATTCCATGTTCATTCGTTCTGTAGCTTTGAATATTCTTCTAGAGGATTTTCAAGTCTGTAGTATTTGACTATGTTTCCAAAGTTTCGAAATTTGTAACATTCCACATTATTTCTTAAAAGTTCAAATCTATTGATGTTTAGTTAAGCCTTGGGAGGTTCATATTTGAAGGATCTCCTAGAATTGTATTGGTTCCTAGGGTATGTGCGACATTATACACCTTTATGAACAAATTTTACACATGAATAACAATAGCCATGAAAAATATGTTGGTACCTAGATGGAAATATTCGTCGAGGAATCGTCTTACAACGATGTTATTGCAAATCTTATCCAATGAAGTCTACATGCATGTCGATCTCATGTTCATTGTATTTTGTTGTAGAAGGTCCCGTTTCTTCTTCTTTGTAACCGATGTCAGCTTTGTCGTTGTAAGTTTTTCATTGTAGGATCGTTGATTGTTGATGAGTTCTTTCAATGCCCTTGATTTGTTGGCATAGTTTTCGATAGCTTTTCCTTTCTTCACTTCCTCACGCAGCGAGACTACTTCGGCTTCTAATTCTTCCCTTTCTTGGTTTCTTTCTTCCAACTTCTTTTGAAGTGACTCTTCAATGCATTTGTGTTCTTCAACTTCAATTTTAAGACCTTGAACTTGTTCTTCAAGAGTTTTTGAATGGATCTTCTCGGCCTTGTGACCTTTTATAAGCTTGATTGCTTCCTCATAAAATTTGTCTATGGTCCATCCTTCTTCTTCGATGTCTGATAACTCTTGCTTATTCTGCTTGGGTTTATTGTGCTTGGCCATAAACAATACTCTCTCATTGCTTCTTCTTCACTATCATTGTCTTCATCGGATGATGAACTATCTTCTTTAGAGAGAAAGTTCCTTTTCGATCCTTTCTTGTTGAATTTCTTAAATCCTTTCTTTCTTTTTGAGTTGCCATTACATTTGTTTGCACATTTTGTTGCAAAATGCCCAACCTCATTACAGCTAAAACATATCGATGGAAGTCTACCTTTGAATTGTACCTTATAGATTTGTATTTTTCTCGTGAAGTAAGCATATTCTTCATATGAAAGACCTTGTTCATCATCTCCCCTTTATTCACACTTGTGCATGTCTTTTCAATTGAAGGTTGTTTATCCTTATTGCTCTTTAGATTCAACGAATTTCTAGATGTGAAGTACCCTCTTCTTCATCAAGTCTCATTTCATATGCTATGAGAACTCCATGTAATTCCTCTTTATTGAGTTTGTCCAGATTTACACTGTATTCTAAGACCGATACCTTTGGGTTGAATCTCTCTGGTAACGTTCTAAGAATCTTCCATATAATAGTCTTCTCGTCAACTGGCTCTCCCAATACTTCCAGAGTATTGGTTATTTCATCAACGTATTGAAAATATGCATCAATGTTGCAATCTTATTTCATTCTGAGTTGCTCAAATTTTGCTCTATAGATTTGAAGCTTTGCTTCTTTGACATTTCGGTCACCTACATATATATTCTCAAGCTTGTCCCATACATTTTTGGTGGTTTTACAACCCAACACCTTATGATAAGAAGATTCAATAAGTCCACTGATAATAATATTCTTTGCTTTTGTATCATTTACCAAATTCTTCTTACCTTGTTCATCCGCGGTTGATGTAAATCCATTTTGAACAGTGTCCCATACTTCGTAACCTTGCACCAAGAGATAGACCTCCATTCTTCCTTTCCAAAGTGCATAATTATTTTCATTGAATAGAGGTACACCATTCTTGCTATGCTCCATGACCTCCTTCCAGATGTTAAACTGTTATTGAAGGAACCAAGCTCTGATACCAATTGTTGGAAATACTAAGAGGGGGGGTGAATCAATATTTATTTCAATTAGAGCATTATTTAATATTCAATTATTATCAGTGTTTGTACAATGATGGCAGCAAACAAGAGGAACAAAAATGCACACAGTTTTTAAGGTGGAAACCCACTCCGAGACAAAAACCACCTAATGCTTTTCTAATAATTCTTTTCAACTCCAATTGAAAATAAAGCTCCAACTTCCTAGAATCTAGAAAATAATTCTTCTCCAGCTCCCGCTGGCTGGACGCTCCAATGCCCGAGATTCTTCAGTAGTCAACTGAACGGATGCCCCAACACCCAATGAGCTACAACTCACCTTAGCACCACCCTACCACCCTATAGAAGAATAAAAATTGAATACCAAGGAAAATGGTCTACTTTACAATGATATAGAATGATGTAGAAGAAGAATATATACTAGACCATAACCCCAACTTTGACGCAAACACATAATGATGATCCTAGACCTCCCAACGCTACCTCTTCAACCCTTGGCAGATAGATACTAGTATAATTTGTACAATAATGTATTTACAATGACTAGGTACAATGATACCTTTACAATGATTGTATGCAGTGCTGCCCACTTGAAGACTTCATATGATGAACTACTTCCTGTTGTTATGCACCTTGGATGCTGCTCTTTTCATGCTACCCTCTGTTGCACCTTGCTTTTCTTTTCTGCCGTAGAAATTCTGGTCCTTTGCAACCCTTGACAACACGTGATCTAGCTTTTTTTTCCTTCTAGGAGCTCGATATTGAATCTAGTGTATCTCTACTATTTCAAATCTTCAATATCTGATTTTTGGTCCTGTAGTAGTCCTTTGAGTCATATTTCCAATGCCATGGGTCTGACCCAATTTTAATTCTTCAGGAGAGAGTTATACCCAATTTCTCACACTGCCCTAATTATGGATTGTTTCAGCAGAGTGCACTTGTACGAAATGCCACGTGTCATTGTTTCTTCATTTGCCTCTAAAATTGATAGAGAAAAATTACAAACTGTGCACTATCTACCAATTTTTATGGAATTCCAATACGATACTCAGAGAGAGAGTTCTGATGATTTTACCAAGGTCACTTCTTTGAGATGAATTTCAGGAGCCTGCAAAAACCCTTACTTCCACAGATCATATCTCCCAAAATATTGTGCAACTTGATCTAAACTTTTTACTACAGCTTCCTTGGGATTTTGGCTTCGCCTCATAAGAATTTCAGCTTCTGAGCCTTCATAGAAAAAAATTTAGAGCGAAAATTCCACGATGACCTATTTCAGATGGCCGAATCCCTTGCCTAAGGAGGAAATGAAGATCACAATATATATGAATGTTTAAGAGTAGAGGGGCTTCAACAAGTGAACGTGGGAGGGATTTTAGGAGCTTAAAAAATATTAATTATGACTTTTCAATGACCCATGCCCCAACCCCATGGGGTTTTAGCCCACTAACTGGGGTACAAACTTCAACATGAATATCTCTCAAACCGTGAAGAATTACCTGGCGTGCCATATATCAACGGAAACATCTCGACAAGTAGAAACCATCAAAAGCATTATTGACCCAGAATATATTAATTTGGTAGGTCAAAATTCCCATTCAATATTGAGTTAGCCCCTGGTGCTGCTTGGGTTGACATAAATGACAATCGCTGATCAATAATCTCCCCCTTTGGCATTGATGGCAACATAAGTAATCCCCCTGCAATCATGACACCTCTTCCTACAACATTCTCTCCCCCTTTGACATCAATGGCAAAGGGTAACTCCCCCTGAAACACAACCATCCTGCAGACCTGTACACACTTCCACTCACGCCGACACACAACCGTCCTGCAGACCTGTACACACTTCCACTCCCCCTTTATATTCTGAAAAAGGAAAATCTAATGAGAACTTGGGAGAATCCCAAGCTTCTGGCAAAGATATTCCAATGCTGGCAAAAATTTAATATATGATTATTTTGGTGCTACTCAGAATCTTGGTACTTGTTCAACTGCTTGCATATCATCTAGTCGGGAGGCTGTTACATATAGAAGACTACTAATCATAGATATGTACAACCTTTGATCCACATCCTTAGATGATTCGTCTATGCTCAATTTGCAACCAAGACATCTCAAAATCACTTTGCACCTTTGTAGCAAAATTCTTACTTAGTCGATCATCATTTCTACCAATTATTGTATCATCCTCTTTAGCTATTAGACATGCTTTAGTTGCTTCATCCATAACATATATGTCGTTTGGAGCTCGACTTTCTGTAGCCACAATTTCACCATACACACCTTTCCTGATTTCACATTTCTTGGATTTGAATAGTATTTTGTGTCCTTGATCACACATTTTTCCAACACTCAGCAGATTGTGATTCATGTTTTCAACCAGTAGAACATTATTGGCTAGAGAATCTTTGCTTTCGAGAGTGACAATACCTGATCCTATAACATTTGAAGATCCATCATTTCCAAAGGACACGGTTCCATCCTTCTTCTCTTTCAGAGATACAAATTTATTTCTATCCCCAGTCATATGCGTTGAGCAACCGCTATCAACATACCACACATATTTGTTCTTTTGAGCCTTGAGAGAAAGAGAAAAATTATCATTCTTCTTCTTCTTCCATGTTCGTTCATTCCATGGCTTCGAAGATTCTTCTGGAGGATTTTCAAGTCTGTAGCCTTTGGCTATGTGTCCAAAGTTTCGACATTTGTAACATTCAATATTATTTCTTAAATGTTCAAATCTATTGATGTTTTGCTGAGCCCTAGGAGGTTCATATTTGACAGATATCCTAGAATTGTATTCATTCCTAGGGTATGTGTGACATTCTACAGCTTTATGACCAAATTTTCCACATGAATAACAGTAGCCATAAAAAATAGTTTGGTACCTGGATGGAAATTTTTGTTGAGGAATTGTCTTCCAAGGCTGTTCTTGCGAATCTTGTCCAATGAAGTCTACATGCATGTCAGATCTCATAGATTCATTGTATTTTGTTGTAGAAGGTCCTGCTTCTTCTTCTTTGTAGCCGATGCCAGTTTTTTCATTGTAGGATCATTGATTGTTGATGAGTTCTTCCAATGCCCTTGAGTTGTTGGCATAGTTTTGGATAGTTTTTCCTTTCTTCACTTCCTCACGCAGCGAGACTACTTTGGCTTTTAATTCTTCCCTTTCTTTGTTGCTTTCTTCCAACTTCTTTTGAAGTGACTCTTCAATGCATTTGTGTTCTTCAACTTCAATTTTGAGACCTTGAACTTGTTCTTCAAGAGTTTTGGAATGGATCTTATTCGCCTTGAGATCTTTTATAAGCTTGATTTCTTCCTCATAAAAATCATCTATGGTCCATCCTTATTATTCGTTGTTTAATACCTCTTTATTATTGTGCTTGGGTTTATTGTGCTTGGCCATAAACAATACTCTCTCATTGGCTTCTTCTTCACTATCATTGTCTTCATAGGATGATGAGCTATCTTCTTTAGAGAGAAAGTTCCTTTTGGATCCTTGCTTGTTGAATTTCTTAAAGCCTTACTTTCTTTTTGAGTTGCCATTACTTTTGTTTGGATATTTTGCTGCAAAATGCCCAACCTCATTACAGCTGAAACATATCAATCGAATTTTACCTTTGAATTGTCCCTTACTAATTTGTAGTTTTCTTGTGAAGTAAGCATATTCTTCATCTGAAAGACCTTCTTCATCATCTCCCTTTTCTTCACACTTGCAGGTGCATGTCTTTTCAATTGAAGGTTGTTTATCCTTATTGGTTTTCTTAGATGCAACGAACGCAAGAATTCTCTTGCCGAGTTTGTCCATTTGCATTGTATTCCTAAGACCGATACCTGGGTTGAATCTCCCTGTAACGTTCTAAGAATATTTTCTCGTATTTAGTCTTCTCGTCAATCGGCTCTCCCAATCCTTCTAGAGTATTGGTTATTTTCATGAACGTATTGAAAGTATGCAGTAATGTTGCAATCTTTTTTTCATTTCCGAGTTGCTCAAATTTTTCTCTATAGATATAAAGCTTTGCTTCTTTGACATTTGAGTCACCTGCATATATATTCTCAAGCCTGTCCCATACATTTTTGGCAGTTTTACAACCCAACACCTTATGATAAGCAGATTCAATAAGTCCACTGATAACAATATTCTTTGCTTTTGCATCATTTACCAAATTCTTCTTACCTTGTTCATCCGCGGTTGATGTAAATCCATTTTGAACAGTGTCCCATACTTCGTAACCTTGCACCAAGAGATAGACCTCCATTCTTCCTTTCCAAAGTACATAATTATTTTCATTGAATAGAGGTACACCATTCTTGGTATGCTCCATGACCTCCTTCTAGCTGTTAAACTGCTATTGAAGGAACCAAGCTCTGATACCAATTGTTGGAAATACTGAGAGGGGGGGTGAATCAGTATTTCTTTCAATTAGAGAATTAGTTAATCTTCAATTATTATCGATTAATTTGTACAATGATAGCAGCAAACAAGAGGAACACAAATGCACACAGTTTTTAAGGTGGAAACCCACTCCGAGACAAAAACCACCTAATGCTTTTCTAATAATTCTTTTCAACTCCAATTGAAAATAAAGCTTCAACTTCCTAGAATCTAGAAAAGCATTCTTCTCCAGCTCCCACTGGATGGACGCTCCAATGCCTGAGATTCTTCAGTAGTAAACTGAACGGATGCCCCAACACCCAATGAGCTACAACTCACCCTAGCACCACCCTACCACCCTATAGAAAAATAAAAATTGAATGGACTCTCGTACCAGGGAAAATGGTCCACTTTACTATGATATAAAATGATGTAGAAGAAGAAGATATACTAGACCATAACCCCAAATTTGAAGCAAACACCTAATGATGATCCTAGACCTCCCAACACTGCCTCTTCAACCCTTGGGAGATAGATACTAGTAAAATTTGTACAATAATGTATTTACAATGACTAGGTACAATGATACCTTTACAATGATTGTATGTAGTGCTGCCCACTTGAAGACTTCATATGATGAACTTCTTGCTGCTGTTATGCACCTTAGATGCTACTCTTTTCATGCTACCCTCTGTTGCACCTTGCTTTTCTTTTCTGCCGTAGAAAGTCTGGTCCTTTGCAACCCTTGACAACACATGATCTAGCTTTTTTTTCCTTCTAGAAGCTCGATATTGAATCTAGTATATCTCTATTATTTCAAATCTTCAATACCTAATTTTCGGTCCTGTAGTAGTCCTTTGAGTCATCTTTCCAATTCCATAGGTCTGACCCAATTTGGATTCTTCAAGAGAGAGCTATACCCAATTCCTCACACTGCCCTAATTATGGATTGTTTCAGCAGAGCGCACTTGTACGGCATGCCACGTGTCATTGTTTCTTTATTTGCCTCTGAAATTGATAGATAAAATACTATAGACTATGCAATATCTGCCACTTTTTTTGGAATTCCAATACGATACTCAGAGAGATATTTCTGACAATTTTACCAATGTCACTTCTTTGAAATTAATTTCAGGAGCCTGCAAAAACCCTTACTTCCACAAATCATATCTCCAAAAATGTTGCGCAAATTGATTTGAAATTTTTATTGCAACTTCCTCAATATTTCATCTTCGCCTCACAAAAATTTCAGCTTCTGAGCCTTCGTTGAAAAAATGTTAGAGCGAAAATTCCACAATGACCTGTTTCAGGTGGCCGAATCCCTTACCTAAGGAGGAAATGAAGATCACAATATATATGAATGCTTAAGTTGAGAGGGGATTCAACAAGTGAATGTGGGAGGAATTTTAGGAGCTTAGAAAATATTAATTATGACCTTTCAATGACCCATGCCCCAACCCCATGGGGTTTTAGCCCACTAATTGGGGTACAAACTTCAAACATTAATATCTCTCAAACCGTGAAGAATTACATGGCATGCCATATATCAACGGAAACATATCGACAAGTAGAAACCATCAAAAGCATTATTGACCTAGAATATATTAATTTGGTAGGTCAAACTTCCCATTCAATATTGGGTTAGCCCTTAGTGCTGCTTGGGTTGACATCAATTACAACCGTTGATCAACAAAAAAAACACATGGTCATTAAAAAAGACACATTTATAAGTACAAAACACACACATATCCAAGATATGTTATAATTTCCATCAATAAATTTTGAAGGAGAGTGTCCGAACACTAATTTATCTTGTAGAGTTGAATCTTGAATTTTTGAAGAAAAGCATCTCAAAACTAATTCATCTTTGAGAGATGAATCTTGCATTTGCATTGCCCCATATAATTCTAATTCATCTTTGATAGATGAATCCTGAATTGGAATTTCCCCATGCAGTAGATCAGTAGAAATCTTATTAACATTTGTACAATGTCTTATACTAAAAAATAAAAATTGGCTAACAATATTGTTTTCTTTTCCATGCAGTTGTTTTAGCCTCTCCTTTTAACTTGGTACACATCTTTCATCTGGTTGCACACAAGTTCAGAATTGGTGAAAACTACAATTCCATTTGAACCGTACTCCCTAGTTGTTCCCAATACTTCTATCAATGCAATATAATATGCCTCGTTGTTTTTTGTTCTTCCCAGGATATTCATTTTCCTTTGGATGACCTTGTTAGTCGCAATATTGGAAAGCACATATGTAATCACTGCTTTCCCTAGATTGGGATAGCAAGAAACATCTATGCATAATGTCCATTTTTCAACCATATTTAGTGGGTTTTTTTATCCCTGAAAAAATAATTAAAAAATTAAAAAATTCAATAAAATATATTAAATTAACACTTATTGCAAATGCATGGGAGAAATGACATATGTGCATGAGATAAATTACATGTGCATGGTTTATCTTAAAGTTTGACTTAAATTTTATGGTAGAATTCACATCTAGAAATGAGATGCGTTAAAGATTGCATTGCCTAGAGTTTAAGGGAGATTTATGACACATATACATGGTTCATGCATGGTTTGCATTAAAGTTTGCCTTAAAATTTATGGAAGAAATCACATCTAGAAATGGCATGCCTTAAGAAAGGATGAGATCCAAAGGCTACTTGGCCCTTTAAATGCCTTAATAAAGGATGAGATCTAGAGGCTACCTGTCCCTTTACAGACTCCTTTAGAACTTGTAGAAGTTAAGACTCAACAAACAAACTAAAATCCTCTAGAAGTTCAGCCACTTTAGGTTTAGTTTTTAGGCCTTAAATTTTTCTTTGAATTAATGGGGGAAAGCCTTGAGTTTGGGGGATCCTATCATATGGAAGTTCAACTACTTTAGGTTCAGTTTTTAGGTCTTAAAGTTTGCCTTGAATTAATGGGAGAAATGACATTTACATGGTTTTCAAAATTATTTTATGCACTTACTAAAACAACTAGTGGTGGTGGTTGTTGAAGTTATGTCAAAAGTCACACCTTTATGAGTTTCTGGGAGAAATGAAAAATTTCCTTATAATTTATGGGAGAAATGAAATAGAAATGACACATGCCTTAAAGTTTGCCTAAAATTTCATGGGATAAGGGAGAAATGACACATGTACAAGGTTTTCCTTAAAGTGATAGTGGTTTATGGATATTAAAATGAAGAAATTCTATTTCTATTCCAGATATTGATTGTAGGGGCATTTACTAGATATGTCACCTTTGAGAAAATATGAGATCTAGAGGTTGTCTGGCCCTTTACAGACTCTGCTTTTAGAACTTGTATAAGTTAACACTCAATAAATAGACTAAAATCCTATGGAAGTTCAAAATTCTATGGAAGTTCAACCACTTTAGGTTCATTTTTTAGGCCTTAAAGTTTGCTTGGGAGAAATAGCATGTGCATGGTTTGCCTTAAAATTTTCCTTAATTTTATGGGAGAAATCACATCTAGAAATGACATGCCTTAAAGTTTTCCTTGCGTAGATTTTAAGAGAGAAATGACATGTACATGGTTTGCCTTAAATTTTGCCTTATCATATATGGGAGAGATGACATTGCCTTATAGTTTATGGGAGAAATGACATAAAAATGACATAGAAATGAGACATGCCTTAATGTTTGCCTAAAATTTTATGGGAGAAATGACACATGTATGGGAGAAATGACACATGTATATTGTTTTCCTTAAAGTGGTAGTGGTTTATGGATAAAAATGAAGAACTTCTATTTAAATCTGTTCTAGAGATTCACTGTCGAGGGATTGAATGTAGCGTCATTTACTGGATATGTCACATTTGAGAGAAGATGAGATCCAGAGGCTACGTGGACCTTTACAAACTCTGCCTTTAGAACTTGTAGAAGTTAATACTCAATAGACAGACTAAAATCCTATGGAAGTTCCAAATCCTATGAGAGTTCAGCCACTTTAGGTTCAATTTTTAGGCCTTAAATTTTGCCTTGAATTAATGAGAGAAAGCCTTTAATTTGTGGTAGAAATGACATTTACATGGTTTTCAAAATTATTTTATGCACTTACTAAAACAACTAGTGATAGTGGTTGATGAAGTTATGTCAAAAGTCACACCTTTATGAGTTTGTGGGAGAACTGACAAATTGCCTTATATTTTATGGGAGAAATGAAATAGAAATGGCACGTCTTAAATTTTTCCTAAAATTTTATGGGAGAAGGGAGAAATGACACATGTACAAGGTTTTCCTTAAAGTGGTAGTGGTTTATAGATATTAAAATTAAGAACTTCTATTTTTGTTCTGGAGATTGACTGTAGGGGCATTTACTGGATATGTCACCTTTGAGAAAAGATGAGATACAGAGGCTACCTGGCCCTTTATAGACTCTACCTTTAGAACTTGTAGAAGTTAACACTCAATAGACAGACTAAAATCCTATGAGAGTTCAACCACTTTAGGTTCAGTTTTTAGGCCTTAAAATTTGCCTTGAATTAATGGGAGAAATCCTTTAGTTTGTGGGAAAAATGGCATGTGCATGGTTTGCCTTAAATTTTTCCTTAAAGTTTATGGGAGAAATCACATCTAGAAATGACATTCCTTAATTTTTTCCCAAGTGGCTAGAGTTTAAGATAGAAATGACATAGAAAGAGAAATCACATCTAGAAATGGCATGCCTTAAAGTTTTTCCAAGTGCTTAGAGTTTAAGATAGAAGTGACATAGAAATGACAGATGCCTTAAAGTTTGCCTAAAATTTTATGGGAGAAATGACATGTGTATAGGATAAATGACACATGTACACGGTCTTCCTTAAAGCGGTAATGGTTTGCACTTACTTAAACGTTTTCCTTAAAGTGGTAGTGGTTTGCACTTACTTAAACAACTATTGTAGTGGTTGATTAAGTTGTGTCAAAAGTCACACCTTGATGGGTTTGTGGGATAAATGACATGTACATGGTTTGCAAAATTATTCTATGCACTTACTAAAACAACTAGTGGTACTGGTTGATGAAGTTGTGTCAAAAGTCACACCTTGATGAGTTTGTGGGAGAAATGACATGTACATGGTTTGCCTTAAAGTTTAGTTTTCCTTGAATTTTATGGGAGAAATCACATCTAGAAACATTTACTTTGACATCTATAAATAGGCTAAGAACATTAAAAAGGAATTTTCAACTTTCATTAGTTTGTCCTTAATAAGAAGTATGATTTAGCACCTAAAATATTGTTTAATAATTTATAATAATGTCATTTTTGGCTTGTACTATCATTCATCCTTCATATGTACAAGAATTTTACAACTTGAACATCAATGTACACTATCATAATATCACTATACATAATCTATATTATTAATATGCATTACATCATAAAACACTCCACTTTTAACATTTTACAAGATTAGAAGCATCATGGAAGGTGTAAATTTAGGTACATTAATGAAATGCATTGGGATGATTTAAATATTACAAGAATTCTGACTTGTTGAATTCTCTGTGTGAATTTCTTTGCAGTGTTTGATTCTGTTCATTCTGTTGCTGAATTATGTGTGAATTTCTGTTCATTTTGTTGTTGAATTCTATGTGAGTTTCTTTGAGGTGCTTTTCTATTATGTTTTATAGTTTGTTGAATACTAAGAATACTTGGGTAGATAAGAAAAGAAAACATATATTATCTCTAAGACTAATAAGTATTTATTCATATGCTATAATGGCATCTAGATGTTGAGCAAGACTTGTCATGTTCCAAATAACTACTTTCAAATTACAAGAATGGAGACTGACAACAAGTATATTTTATTTCTCTTTCAAATTACACGAATGGAGACTATTCGCTAGAGCTCTTAGAAACATTCGGGAGGTACCAAAGGGACCCTGACAATGATAACAATTCAAAGAATGAATTCATATCAGTTATTGATCATGAAATATCTTCCTTGTGCATCGAAAGGAATACACATACATAACCAGACAACCAGAAGTAAAGAGATGCATTCAAACAGATCAGAGACCTCGATGTAGTACTAACACATAATCATACGGCCGAAAGGTACTGAAGGGACCCTAACAGTGATAACAATTCAAAGAATGAATGCATATCAGGTATTGATCATGAAATATCTTCCCTGTACATCGAAAGTAATACAAATACATAACCAGACAACCAAAATTAAAGAGATTCGTGTAGACAAATCAGAGACCTTGATTTAGTACTAACACATAATTATACAATCGGGAGGTACCGAAGGGACCCTAACAGTGATAACAATTCAAATAATGAATGCATATCAGGTATTGATCATGAAATATTTTCCCTGTACATTAAAAGGAATACACATACACAACCATACAACCAGAAGTAAAGAGATGAGTGCAGACAAATTAGAGACCTCGATGTAGTACTAACACATAATTATATAGAGACCGAGACTCCCTAGTTGAAGGAGGATGAGCATTAAGTGATCCAATAAAACAACAAAAATATTTATATTGTAGAAAATTATTCTCAAGTCCTGGAATCGATTGTCCCTTTTTCCTTCCCATGAGCTCTTAGAAGCTAAACTCAAAATGTGTGGTACGTGTTTTCTAATTTCCAATTTACTATCAACTAAAAGTAGCTTTTCTATGTGCATTGATGAAAAATGTTGCACGTACTGGATACATATGTTCTAGAATGCAATTAACTCAAATAAAATGTGTTTTGGAAATACATTGCACAAAATACCTGAATTAATTTAAGTATCATAATTGAGATGTACATAGAAAGATTTCTAATGTAATTATAAAAAAATAAATATGTATAGTACATGTGTGGAGGGAAAACACAGAGTATAAGAGACTAAGGATATCTGTACAAGAGGGTTTTTCCTGAATTATAAAAGAATAGTTTTGTGGAAGAAAATATAAATCTAATTATACTTTGAATTGAGTTAAGAAAGTCAAAGTAGTGATTCTAAACAGCCTAGAATTTTAGGATGTAAATATATATAAGAATCAAAGGCAAATGGAATTAAATAAATGAAATTATATACCTTTGTTATCAAATCTAGATTTGGATAAAAATTGTTGATTTTTGCAACAGAAACTTGACAAGAAATAAATTCTAGATCTTTGTTATAGTTTCCAAGAGTGACATGAAGGATCAAAACAAGGGAAATAGAAAATCAACGAAAAAAATAAAGAAATTAAAATCCCCAAAATCAAAAATACATAAAAGTGAAATTGAAATCAAATTTCATTAATAATGAGGTAAAGTAAGTCTTCTTTGGTATTATTATTAAAAGTCAAAATTTCATATAGAATATCATAATTTCCATTAACGAACAGTACGAGGGTACAGGATTGTGAAATAGCAAGTTGTACAAATTACAATGATTCCGAGGAACCATAAATTTTATGTCGAGAGACAAGAATTTGATTCTATTCACCTCATCGAAAATTAGTTAAATTACGCGATTCTAATCAGAAGAGGAAATAAGTAATGAAATTCCAAATTTACATATGAGGAAGGCCATTGGGGAATTAAAACTTTAAATATGAAACTAATTGACTCCGGAAAAGATTCACAACTCAAAAGTCAATTTGATGAAACCACCTGACCATTAAAAAAAACTTTTGACAGCCATTAAGGTGAGTTGAAATCAATGGGATTAAAAATATTATAACCCATTTCCTTTCAAACCAAATCGAAATGGTTGGAATAGTGTACCGAGGAAGAATTAACCATTTATATAGAAGAGTACATAATGTAAATAATTCTTACACTCCGAATTAAAAATAAAATCAATTCCAACAAATTGAATCTAAGAGAAATGTGGAATTTCACTAAGAATTTCACCAGAAAAATTATACCAAAGAAATTATCAATCAAAGCTAAAACGACATGATAAATTTGGAATTTAGTGAATGGATTGGGGAAAATCCAGTTGACGAAAACATATATCAAAGTGATCCAACTCTTCGTTCTTCTGAGAAGAAGAAACCAGTGGGTTTGGATGAATGCATTCGATGAAGAAAATACCATGCAAATAGAAATGGTGGGTAAGAAAAATTGAAGACATATCTGTAGAGTAAAAATTGAATAATTAAGTTTGTTGCCGGAAGGTGAGTTCGTAAGTATGAAATATGTATATTGTAGAAAAATATTCTCAAGTCCTGGAATCAATTGTCCCTTTTTCCTTCCCATGCGGTTTTGTCTTTATTTTTTATATTTCCCATATCTACCAAGGTGAAATGTGTCTCGGGCCATCACAGTTTTGAATTTTACGCTCTACATTGGAGTTACAGTACTTGGTCATGGCTATGGTGTATAATTTATTAAGATCATCATATTTAAATTTGAATGACTAATTTTATTTTTTTAACTTGCTAAAAACAGAGGTTACGACGACACATACCTGGAAATTCGCAGACGACAAGAGGACAAAGCCGCAACGAGAAGATGAGGCGGTAGTTCGCCGAAGACGTCATGGAGGACGCAGATCAAATTCCCTGCGAACAAAAAAAAATCACAAAAAAATAGAGCAACACCTCACCTCGTCTTCGCGGTGCAACACCAAGCCCATGCAAACAGATGATGTGAGATAGAAAAATGTGAGACAGCAAACAGAAAATGGTAATAAGCCTGTCATGGAGGACGCAAATAAAATTCCCTGTGAACAAAAAGATTAAAATCAAAATCAAACAAAAAAAAAATCAACAAAAAAATTACAGAAAAAACAGAGCAACACCTCACCTCATCACCACGGCGCAACACCAAGCCCCTGTAAAAAAATGACGCGAGATAGCAAACAAACAACAGTAATAATCCTAAAACCTGTTAACATTTGTGGGCCAGTATATTTATAAGAACAAGTTCAGCCGAACTATTTTAAAAGTTCGGCCATGTTATCACCCAAAAAATTTCAAAACATCATTGTGTCAAGTTTGTTTTTGGTCATGGTTCAAAATTGGGTTTAGAAGATAATTTAGGATTTGATCAAGGGTAGGTTTTAGATTTTTATATTTTAAAGCCCATCCTTAGGTTATGATAAAGTCTTCTTTGAAGTACCTTCATGTCAAATATCCATCGTTTTCATTTGTGGGTCATTTCCTACAAGTTTCATGTTAAAATTGACCAATTAATCAAGAAAACTCATTTTCGTAGCGCCACTAGTTCAAAAAAGTCACTTTGCGCTACGAAAGTGTTGATAGTTTTGTAGCGCAAACAACAAAACTCCGTTTTTTTCTGATTTTGAGAAGTCAACTTCAAAGGCGGTTTCTGAGAAACTGAAAATGAATTTTAGAAATCTGAAAGAGTTTTTTCTTCATAACAGACCTAAATACAAAAACCTCTCTCATTTTCTTCAAATTCATTAGGATTTGGCAGAAATTGATAAATTAATATGCGCTACGAAACTGTTATTACGAAACTGTCATGTACATGACTGCTTAGCAATCAACTTCAAGTTCAGTTTCTGGCCAAATGAAAAAAAAATGGAATTATGAAAGAGGTTTGTCTTCACCACCACCCCAAATAAAACAACCTCTCTCAATTTTCTCATAGGTGTTATCAGTTGAGATATACAAGGATTTCATTGAAGCCTTATTTTTAGAAACATATTTTTCATGTTTTCAAATGTTGTTTCTGGACAGCAGGAGATGTGTTTCAAAAACCCAAGAGAGATTTTTATTCAAGATATAATATCCTACAAAAACCTCCTTCAGTTTCTCAAAATAAATCATGGATTAGGAGATATAGGCTCTGTCCCAAGACTTATTGTTCAGGAAAAAATAGAAAAAACCAATAGGCCAACCTATTGCAAATGAAGAAGAAATGCCTCAAAAAAGCTAAAATGAAGTTAGTATATGGTTGTTGTGGTTTCTAGATGATGGGATAAGTAATATTTTGAGTTTTGGGGCAATAATACTTTTCACTTGGAAAATTTTTTGACAAAACTGCATACTCAGCAATTTCGTAGCGCATTTAGTGTAAAAAAGCTAAAAAGCAGTACGAAACTGCTGTCGCTGCCTTTTCTGCTCCTTTTGATCAGTTTTCAAGGGGTTAAAAGATGATTTAAGAGCTTTAATTGTCATGGAAGATGTTTTTAAGGATTATTAAAATGTTTCATAAGGAAAGAACCAAGTTTTTGAAGAAAAAGGTTGAAATGGCAGCGCTACAAAGGGCGCTACAAAACTGTTGTATTTTCGTAGCGCCATAAATTACAGCCTTTTGAACGAGTTTTGCAGCTGTTTTTTGACAGCTGGAGGCTAGGGATGAGTGAAGATACATGTTAATATAATCTCCAACATCCAAGGACCACGAAATAAAGTTTAAATGATGGTCAGAATGTTCAGAGAAGGAAAAGAATCTTATGCCTAAAAAACAGGGTTTGGTTTCCTGCTTTTGTGGAGGTCAGTAAAGTGGTCATGAAGAACTGAAGCCCATCATCCAAATTTTACCATGTGATGATACACTTGGAAAATGATGTAATTTCAAATGTATAAGGTTGTTAAAGATAGTAATGAAGAGTTTGAGTCCCATTTGAAATAGGACTGTCAAGTAGGATAGGTGTTTGTTTGTCATATTTTTGATGTTTTATGCTTATGCAAGGTGTCAAGAGTTATAAATTCGATGTTTCTAGCCTAAGATGAGATCATCTCATGTTGAAAATGGTCTATTAAATTCCATTGGGTCGAATTAGCAAAGGGTTGGAGACTTTTTGGCAAAACTACAGCTTTATCTAATTGACTGTGATCAGTAATACAGGGAGGTTCTCTTCTTGACAGACCTGAGATTCTCATGGGGTTTTAATTTTTTATTGATCTACATATTATGTTTAAATACTTGCATTGGATCTCATTTCTATTCCTCAGAATTCATAACCCTATGCTCTGACTTCCTTTAATAATGAGATGACTATGTTTTTCTATGTTTTATGAGTGAATTTGCTTTGAACCACTAGCAGTAGATTTCATTGCTATTACTCAGAATTCATAACTCTATGCTCTGAATTACTTTAGTAATGAAATGACTATGTTGACCTATGTTTTTGAGTGAATTGTATTTGTTAAAGACCCATATTTGACTCAGCTTCCATGTTAAGAAACCTTGCCACCGAACCTACTAATTTGTTGACTCCACAAGCCCAATGGTAGTATTAGCCTTCATCTTTTCAACCTGCAAAAATAAAAAACCAAGACACAATTCATAGAGTTAGCCATCTATATTTATCGTTAATCAATATAATTAACCCTTGAGAGATCCCTCTCAAGCTGAGCAGGCTAAGCCTCAGTCACGAGATTGGTTTGAAATAGTTACACTAAAGTTGTCTGATCAGCAGCCAATCAGGTACGATTTTGGTGATAACAAGCTAGACTAATAGTTCGGCCGTACTATTAGTTCGTCTGAACTTTGGTTGCCGGTTTTCCCATCTCTATCCAAAAATATGTTTGTCCATTTCATCAATACGTCGTCAATGTAAACAGCAGAATTAGTTCGGCCGAAATAATTTTGAAATTTCAACCGAACTCTAAAATAGTTCGGCTGAACTTTTAAAAATGTTCGGCCGAATTGTTGGGAAAATGATTTTTCCACCCCCGATTCTCACAAAATTGTAACCCACCTTTGTATTTTTACCCTAGTACAAGTTATTCTAAATTTCATAATGAGGAAAATGATGAAAAGAAAAGAAGAGAGCTCTTTCATATTAGAGTAAACACTAAACATAACAAAATTGATACTTTTTTTGATAGTGGGTCGCAAGTCAATTTGATTTCTGAAACTCTTGTTAAAAATTTGGGCATTGTAAATACTTCTCATCTAATACCATATCCATTAGGATGGGTTTGTGACAAAACAAGACCTCAAGTATCTAAACCATGTAAACTTCGTTTTTCCATAGGCTCGCAATACATGGATGAGGTAGAATTATATATAGTCCCACTTGATATATGTGGAATTGTACTTGGTATTCCATTTTTGTATGATAGAAATGTTATTTTATATCGAGAAGAAAACAAATATCAGTTAACTAAAGATGGAGTAAATTACACCATCAAAGCTCATAAGTTCAAAGATAATTTTTCATTCATCAACTCAGGACAAATGAAAAGAATAATAAATTCTAGCAAACAGTTCATGCTTATGGTTGTAAAAACAAAGGACATTGCAGATTCAAATGCCTTTAAAAGATGTTAGCTCGAACTGAAAGAAGATATTGTTAAAGTTATTTCTGATTACAATGATTCGTTTCAGGAACCTAAAGGTCTTCCTCCCAAGAAACAAATTGAACATGAAATTTAGTTGTAGTAGGATATTTCTCTACCTAACATTGGAATGTATAGGTTATCAGCATTAGAGAATGAAGAAATAAAGAAACAGGTTCAATAATTACTTGATCAAGATATGATTTGTCTAAGAAATTCTCCATGTGGTTCACCTATCGTTTTGGTTCGAAAGAAGGGCGGTTCATGGAGGATGTGTGTCGACTTTAGAGCCTTGAACAAGATAAAAATAAAGAACCGTTATCCACTTCCACGTATTGATGACTTGTTAGATCAATTGAAGGATGTTGTGTATTATACTAAGCTGGATCTGTGTAGTGGATATCATCAAATCAGAGTTGTTGAATAGGATATTTGGAAGAAAACTTTCAAGACCAAGCAGGGAATCTTCGAGTGGATGCTCATGCCTTTTGGCTTGACAAATGCACCAGCTACATTTATGCGCGTCATGAATTATGTATTTAGACCATTCAAAGATAATTTTGTAATAGTTTACTTAGATGATATTCTTGTTTTTAGTAGGACTTTAAATGATCATGTAAAGTAGGTATTAGATGTCCTAAGAAAAAAAAAATTATATGTAAAATTGTCCAAATGTGAATTTGATAGAACTTCATTAGTTTACTTAGGGTATATTGTAGGGAATTGTGAGTTAAAGATCAACCCTTCAAAGGTTGAATCTATTGTAAATTGGCCACGCCCAAGAACTGCTACAGAAGTTAGGAGATTTTTAGTTGCAACGCAGTATTGGAGAAATTTTATTGTGAACTTCTCCCTTATTGCAACTCCTTTGCATGATTTAAAAAGTATTAAACAAGAGTTTCAGTGGGGAGGCAAACAGCAGAAAGCCTTCAACACACTGAAAGAAAAGATAAGTATTGCACCAGTATTGGCATTTCCAGATTTGCAGCAGTTGTTCAAGATAGAAACAGATGCAAGTAACTATGCCATGGGAGTTGTGTTGCTCCAACACAAAAGACCTATATGCTTTCATTCTAAAACTTTTACTTCAGCAGTAGCTAACTATCCTACATACAATAAAGAATTATATGCACTAGTTCAAAGTGTAAATAAGTGTAAACATTATTTTCTTGGTAAAGAAACAATAATTCACACAGATCATCAACCACTTCAATATTTGCATTCACAAACTAAGTTGCAACAATCAAGGCATTATCGTTGGATGGGTTTTCTACAAAAAATTCATATAGTAGTCAAATATAAGAAAGGCGTACATAATAAAGTTTTTTTTTTATTATCAAGACCAGTCATCGATGCATCAACAATTCTTAATCACAATGCAGTATCACATGAAGGACATATTGAAAAATATGCTAATGATGATGGCTTTAAGGAAATTTATGTAACTTTAAGAAATGGAAAGAAAATTGAAGCATTTGATTATCATATCCATGACAAAATTTTATAACATCTTAGAAAAGTGTGCATTCCAACAAATGAAAGAGTTCATGTCATAAGAGAAGCCCATACTTCTCTTATTGCAGGACATTTTGGCGTCAACACGACAGTTTCACATCTTCAAAGATTTTGTTATTGGCCAAGAATGATTGATACTATATCAAAATATGTAAAGGGATGTTTTATGTGTGTTATTACCAAACCTGGTAACATAAAGTTTGGATTGTATACTCCATTGCCTATTCCATCTCGTCCATGGGAAATTATTTCAATGGACTTTGTAGGAGGATTACCAATGTTTAGGAAAAGTCATGACCACTTGTATGTAGTAGTGGATAGGTTCAGTAAAATGTGTATTTTGATAACATGTACTAAACATGTTACATCTGAACAAACAGCTAAGTTGTTCTTTGAAAATGTATGGGTTCATTTTGGATTTCCCACATCAATTGTATCTGATCGAGACACCAGATTTGTTGGTCAGTTTTGGTCAAGTTTGTGGGAATTAATGGACACAAAATGGAAGAAGAGCACAACATTTCATCCACATACAAATGAATAGACAGAGGTAGTCAACAGAAAAGTGGTTCAATTTCTTAAAGGATACAAAAAGAAGCATCCAAAACTTTGGGATGAACATCTACCTTACATAGAACATGCATACAATCAAGCAAAGCACTATTCTACTCAGCGATCTCCTTTCGAGACTTGTTTTGGGTATTTACCTAAGTCTCCTTTGGAATTTATTTTTGGCAAATATGTTATAACAAATGGGCGAAGTGAGAAGTACAAAGCAAGTCACTTCATCGAAAATATTCATTTGATACAGAAAGTAGTCCAAGAACAACTCGAGAAGATTCAGGCACAGTACAAAGCAAGACATGACCAGCATAAGGTGGATCATAACTTCAAGGTGGATGATCAAGTTTGGTTACACATCAGCAAGGAAAGACTTCAAGGTCAAGGTAAAAAATTAAACCAATCAAATATGGTCCTTTCAAAATTTTGGACAATGTTGGTAATAACGCTTTTCGTTTAGAGTTGCCACCTTACATGAAAATTCATTCTGTCGTAAATGTGGAAAATTTGCGTGTGAGCCTTCTATGATCGATGATCAAGAAGAATGAATTCAAGTACCATCCATAGAAGGCTTCGCTCCAGAATAAATGAGTGAACTTCAGGAGGATGTAATTTTGGACAAAAGGGCCAGAAATTCAAGACACGGAGATGTGGAATACCTACGCATTGGACTCAAAGACAAAAATCCTAGTAAGGCTCAATGGATATAAATAGGGAGAGTGAAGGAATCATATCCTCACTTATTTCCAAAATAAAACCAACTTTTGGTGGTCCAAAAGCTTCTCAGTGGGAAGGAGTGATCCAAGTGTATCAACGCAAATTCTCATCTTCAAAAGGCTTAAAATGTGTCGGTGCATGGTTTGACAATGAAGTGCTCAACGATACACACCCAATGCCACAAACGGCACATCAAATTTACATCATATGTGAATTCTATGCTTCGTTGAAGTCTCTGAAGAAAAAAAAGGGTCCAAGAGAATTGAACCCTTAACCTCCAAATCCAGCAACGACTTCATGAAATCTAGCTAACCATAAATCCGAGCGACAGTTCATGTTTTGAAGGCGGATGAAATTATATTATGGTTAAATTAAAGTTGGAGGCAGCATTAAATGGGGGACAAAGCCCGCCATAGTTGGCGGCTCCACCACCCCTACCACCATACGTATTATATATATTAAACATCACATTAAATAGCAGATAAGATTCACATGGAGGAACGTGATCAAGTTTATGGATAAGGTTTTTAACCTTATCATATGAAATTTGGATTAAATCGCAACAGCAATGCGATAAGGATCTCATATTCATATTCATATTCATATATATATATATATATATATATATATCAACGGCACAAGGATAATACACATGGAGGATAAAAAAGCCTTATAATATATATTATATCAATATAACAATGCGATACAACAAATTAATAAGGTTTACAACCTTCATACATATAATATTAATATTTATTTATTTATATATATATATATATATATATATATATATATATATATATATATATATATATATATATATATATATATATCGCATATTCAACAAGATATAACAAGATATGCGCCACCATTCCGGGTCGAGGAGAGTCGAACCTCTGACCTCCTCTCCCCCATTTGGTCTATTTAACCACTGTGCCCAAGCGCTTTGTCCTGCAGAGTGGAGAACAGTATTATATTTTGAAGTGAAGGAACCAGGAGTGAGACTAAGTTAGTAGACTTGAGCTACAATTAGTGGGATTGCTCTAGATTTACGGATTCCTCTAGGTTTGATAGAGTTGCACGTGGAGATTGGCTTTTGGGAGGTCCAGAGGTCACTTGGTC
This sequence comes from Pinus albicaulis, assembly GCA_034641835.2. NCBI lineage: Eukaryota > Viridiplantae > Streptophyta > Pinopsida > Pinales > Pinaceae > Pinus > Pinus albicaulis. Next base: position 8,734,875 of record CM076572.1, read on the forward strand.
CAAATATGGTCAAATTTATACTCAAATTTCACGATTGTTCATGTTGATTTTGATTCTGCGGTCCTTTTCTGCATCTAAACCTCTTATTTTGAGGAGCGGTTTGTTGATTAAAATGCGGCCTGTAGAGGTAGCTAGGGAGGTTCGGGTGAACTCCGTAATCAAATACTATGTTATTTGTTTATATTTGCTCAGATTTGGCTTTATGTTTTGTTATTTATGTTAATTTGCAAACTTATCGATCCGTTGCACACATTAACATAAATGGAATTTTAAACATGTCTATAAGACCTTTTTGACAAATTGATCATCTATAAGTTAGACTACACCATTGAATTTTATTATTTTTTATTACTTTTAGCTTTATAATAACTCTATATTAATTTTAACCAACATGTAAATGTTTACCTATCAATCCTTTACGTATTATAAATTTGACATATTATTATAAATTCAACATATTAAAATGGTATGTAAAATTGTTAAACTTTACTTTTATATTGGGTTATAGAGGAACTCTAGGTACAATAATATATATATATATATATATATATAGAAACAATTTGAGGTTTAAGTGGAAAGAAAATATATGAAATATTAGGGATTTCTAAAATATGTGTGTGTGTGTGTGTGTGGCGGTCAAAGAGAGGATTTATCCAAAAGGATATGACAAAGTAATTTGGATATAATTTGCACTAATCTTCATTCATTGTGTTTTCCATTGGTTGGTCGTTTAAGTAATTATTGCATTACATCTTCATTTTTTGTTGTTTTAATAAATGGGGTAGCATCATTTTTCTTTAGGCTAGGAATAGAACTTATATAGGGATGGCGTTTATCTTCTCTTTTTATTGAAAATTGATGAAGGGTTGAATAAGTTGTTAAAGGAGGATTATAAAAACGATAGGTTGAACACAAGGAATATAAGTACATTCTACAATATTATACATTTTATTTATGATACATTAATTCTCTATAAAAAAAAAATTACGAATATTGAGAAATTTAGATATTCCATGAAATCATAGCATAAATTTACAAAAATCAACTATCTTTTTGTCTTCTAGTATATTTTTGAATAAAAAAAGATAATTTAATTTAGGTTTTTGTGATCCATATCATGAAAACAAAAACTTTTGGTAAAAATCACATTATTAGAGTTTTGTTGAAGCTTTTCTAACCATCCAATGTGGTTCATCGTCGGGACAAGATGAAGAACCATATCTTGTCATCAATTTAGCGAACCACGATGAAGAACCATAACTTGGCATCAAGTTAGCGAACCATCCAATGTGGTTCATCTTCGGGACAATTTGAATAACTAGATCTTGGCATCAAGTTATAAAAAAGATCTTCATTTTTCAGATATTTATCTACGGATTAATAAATTGTAATATTGATTTAAAGTACTTCCAAATATATATATTTCAAATATTTGCCTACCAATTAATAAATATTGATTTAAAGTATAATTCCATCTAAAACAAAGCATGCTACATATGTCATAAAAGAGATAACATTTACATCACATCCTTGAAACATTTAAAAATCTTGGGCCATCCATGAGTTCTTCAATTTCATGTTAATATTCCATGTCCTTACACAGCATGGGACTACAGTAATCAAATCTACTACTTAGCATTAATGCTCATTGAAGTTACTACAAACTTTTTATCTTTTTCATAAAGAACCATCTTCTCCACCTATTAGACTGCCACAAATAATTTTAAGGACCAATGAAATATTTGATGGCCTCTTCCAATATAAAGAGACCATTTGACAGATATTTTTCATATTGTTTTATTAGAGACTAATGCTAGCATTAGTTTATAAGCATTTATTCCTAAGATATAAAACTAGAAAAGCTCAGACAAATTTGATTCTATTACTTAGTAATATACAGCTACACCACATACCACATTCCACACTACATGTTGCCATGCCACACTATATGTCGACATGTTGTATACCACATGGTTATCTGCATTAATATGTCAACTTTCCCGCCCTTGAATAGGCTCTGCAACTCACATATATGCTATGGGAAATGGACTTTCTTGCTGTGGAATAGGCTTTGCAACTAGGAAATGAATGTTCTACTAAAATACTTACATTTACCCTGCTATTCATTTTCCTTACTATTCAGATTTTAGATTTTCCATGATATTCATTTTCCCTGCTTTCCCCGCTATTCAAATTTTAGATTTTTTGTGCAAGTACAAGAGAGATTTTTAACAAAAATAAGTTATGTTCACTCGGGATCCTTTTTCTTAACATGATGAAACAAACAAGTTCCAAACAAAACACATTTTGTTCACTTGTAACCAAAAAAACATAATATTTTGTAATTTCTTTGGATGCACTCATATACATTTCTATAAGTTCTTCGAATGCACTTATATTTCATGGTATAGAAATTGATTAAATATATAAACATATATTCAACTACAGACATGTATAGAGCCTCCTTGTTGTTCAACTGAAGCTTCCTCCTCAGCTTGGTTTGCATCCCAGCTGTGTCTGTAAACTTACTATTATTTTTTTAATGCATCATTATAGGAAAGCTTGAGTATTATCGTAGTAGCCAACTCATTAATGATTTAGGCATATTTTTCAATAAGCAAAATTCATTATATAATTCGGGTTTTCTAAGTGTAGGGTTGAAAAAGAAGAATCCAAGTTTCCTAAAACTTGTAGTGTATATTTAAAATAGAAAACAATTTGTAATGTAACCTAGAACCTATATTGATAATAAGCAACATAATTACCAAAATATTTGAAATCTCATGAAACCTTAGTGTTATAGTGAGAATAGGCAAAAGTATTGCATACTTAAAAATCAAACACAAAGCATAAATCGCTCAGATATTTTGCCAATAACAAGGCACTTTTTCTGGAATTTTACCCCAGGAAAACTAATTTTCATTCGAATATCTTCAGAGAAAAGAAAAAAAAAACACAATACTTTCCTTCAACAAAAAATTACATGAGGGTCTAATCCACCTACAAGATTAGAACGAAAATTTGGGCCAATATTATAATTTACAGTTATAACATGGTGATAAATGTGAAGGTTATCCCAGAATGTGGATATATAAGTTTATGTGTATAATGAATTTGTCAAGCTAATTATTGAATAAACACAATACACAACAATTTTAGTCTCTTTCTCTTCTTCAACTAGCACTAGAATTTTTACAAGCGTGTCGAGTACATTTTTCCCTTAGTTATTCAATGCCAAAGATTAACCTACAATGGGACTTGTCACCATTGTCCAATTTGGAAAAATCATTGCAATTCCTTAGTCTTCAACCATGTCTCAATTCCTTATCATCAACCATGTCTCTACAACAAGATATCACAATTATTTGAAAGGTTAATAATGTCTTAAATAGTTTGTATTTTACAAATACTAACTTCATAATTTAGTGTTTATATTTTAATATAAAATAATTTTATTAAAAAAACTATTTACACTACCAAAAAAATTTCCAATGTGTGATATAATTGGCTACTTATTGACATTGATTTTATTACAAATATTTAATAATTTAATATATTATAATATCAACTTATCACGTGGACAGAGCTGGACAAACAATTAAATGATAAGACTTTGATTTCCTTACTTGTAGTTGATATCAAGTGGACAGTGGACAGAGTTGTAAATCAGGACGGAAAATTAAATTATAAAACTTTGATTTCTTTACTGGTAAATGGGCTAAAGATGGTAGTGATTTTACTAAATTTATGCTTCTATTGAAGCATCTCGATTCTGATTCTGTGATTCCTGGGTCATTTTTGTTTTTTTTTTATCCAATTTTGTATTATATTGAACATGACCATGTTATTTGGGAGAGCTAATTTGATATTGAATTAAGCCCCTCCAAATTCGAAAGCCCCTCCAAATTCGAGCATTAAGGGAGAGAAAACTTGTTAGGTCTGCTTCAAATATCATTGATACCAACATTTCTTTACTGGTAAATGAGCTAAAGATGGTAGTAATTTTACTAGATTTATGCTTCTATTGATTCTGTGATTCATGAGTCAATTTTTTTTTTTTAATCCAATTTTGTATTAAAACATGAAAATGTTATTTGGGAGAGCTATTTTGATATTGAATTAAGCCCTTCCAAATTTGAGCATTAAGGGAGAGAAAACCCGTTATGCCTGCTTCAAATATCATTGATACCAATAGTATTCACATTGTTACCAATAATATTGATAGCACGTATAACATATGACATAGAGTTGATTATTACTTTATGTAGTTGTTATTTCTCTCAAATGTATATTTAATGAATTTAGTTATTGATGTGAATTATTGCTAGAACTCAATGGCAAGGACTTGTTGCTTCGAAACTTCCCTTGTTTTCCAGTAGAATTATTCTTGGATTTGTATTCATTTACTCAACGATAATAACCCAAGGAGTTTTGAATGTATAAAGTACGTACGATGAGCATAGATTAGCTTTACATTTCAGCTTCAAAAGTTGTGTAACTGTAGTATTTTAATAGGTAAAGAAACAAGTCTAATGAGCTGAATATTAAAGGCGTAGAGTCATCCATTCACCACCATGGTGTGTTGTAGCTATTTGATAGTGATCTGAAATTATCGTTGGGATGCAAAGAAATCCTCTGGGTTGGGAGAAATCATATTGTGTATGTTTCTTCCTATAATTTTGTTGCTTGCATTGATAAATCGAGATACATAGTTAATGATCATTATTTAGTTATTGATGATTTTGTTTATATAACAAAGTTTATACATTACTCATCCTTTCATTTACTCTATTATAAATTCCACATATCTATAATCTAGACTGTTTTTATAAGTTGAAGAGTTCCAAAATGTTTGCATAAATACAAGGAACTCCTTTTTTGTTAAGGAAATTCCTATAACCAAAAGCAGGAAAATCATTTGATCTTCATTGAATTTCTTAACATTATTCTTGTTGTTGGAACAGTTTGAGGAAAAGCAAGAGGAAACAACATAAATTGAATGAGTAGACACCATTCTTAATGGTTTTATCTTCGTAGAGGACAAAACGATCTCAACACTAATGAATGGAGACCATGTGGAAGGTGATATTACCCCCATAGAGGAGGAAATATAGTAGATGCCCTTATAGTTGTGACTATCATGGGTAATTTTTGGAGGTAGTATATCTTTCCTTATCTTAGTTGATTGGTACAATAAGTACCTCCAAAGGTTATGCTAGTGTGGAAGTGGACACTATATAGTTGAGGTGTTTCACTCAGAGAGGGAAGGGCTATGGGTGTCATGAGACTAGATTTCAATGGGTGTATGTTGCAAGGTTATTTCTAGTTGATAAATCCATAGTGATTGAGTTATTCTTTGGGCACGAAATATGATTATGAGTGGGAAATTATGGGTGAAATTATCCTCTTCTCCATATAACTCACATGGAATTAGACACGTAATATATTGTGAATGGAGCTTAACGAGGGGTAGTTGTGGTCGCCATAGTAGGAATAACTACTTGATGCATAGTGTATTAATGCATCCCAATATCGAGGGAGATCAGGACAATGATGGGTGTGATTTCCATGTATAGCATAAATGGCACATGAGTGGCTTGTATGCAATTTTTCTATTCATAATATTAAATTAACGTATAGTAAATCCTTCCACGGGAAGGGTGGGTAAAATTGAGGGTGCTTGTGGAGCATGAAGGAGATTCTTCAATTTCGGGAGGCACAAAGATTGATTAGTAGGATGGCTGCATGTATCACAAGGAGAACATGGAGGAATGACTCTTAGAGTGATGTGAGTCTTTACATCAATTTTCTTCTTTTTCTTGCCCCACACTATCTTGTAGATCCAAAAGAACCTTATTGACTTCCCTAAGATAAGTTGTGAGTCTCAATGACTATTTGAGTAGAAGGAGTTGGGATCAATTGTGTGTATTCAATATGCATTGTCGCTAACATAGGAGAAGTGGAGGTTGGGGCCAAATACCACACTTGGATAACGAGTACCATCTTGGGAAAGGAAAGTGTGGCCATTTCTTGGTGAGAGGAAAATCCAAGGAGTGGGTACATATAATAATTTTGAGTGATAGAGTGAGGAATATTGGGTGAACAAACTACTCATATATGTCATGTTTTTCTCAAACTCATGATGAATAGTATCTAAATAGGGCTCTATGGGAGTAATAGTCACCACAAAGATAGGAGTAGAACCAAAATTAGGCATGAGTGGGGGGCATCTCTGGGGTATGCTCCAAGAAGAGAAGAACCCTTAAATATTTTGGGCCATACTTCCATTAATGAAGGAGTGAATTGGGAGCCAATGAGTGTTAGCAAATTATTCCTCATTGGTGAGGTCCTAGATTTGTAATGTGTAATTTGGACAATGGTAGAAATATTTCCATTGTGGGGAAGCTCATTGTATGGAATACTAATGAGTCTACAACCTTCATGACATATAAATAACTCCTTCCAAAAAAAAATCTTGTAATCAAGCAGGGAACTGATGACCTCAATGTCAATTAAGATAGATTTCTCTACAAGTTACATTAGTGCAGTTTTGTAGATGCTAATGGGTTGTAAAGGGTGACCATCATATGCCCTCAAATGATGACTTTATGGGATCTAAGTCTTTTCCAAACATTTTTATATATGATTCATGTGGATGCACCCCCATTAATAATATGATGGTTAATGGTGACACTGTTTATAATGATAGGTATATAAAAAGAAACAAGCAATGGAAGTCATGTTTTGAGTTATCCAAATTGAATTTGATTAGACATTATTCCAAAGGGTCAATTGCCCCCGATAATGAGATTAATTCCTTACATCAGGTAGGGCTTTTCTGTAATAGCTCCAATGTTGAAATGGAAATAGAAGATTGAACCAAATTTTCAATTTTGTTGTAGCTATGAGTTTCTTTTGCAAGAGAATTTTGGGGATTATGCCTTAGTGGTACCTTATTCAATTTATAAATTGGATCTATAAAAGGAAATGCAATCATCAAGGGTGTAGTGGAAGTAGATATATTGGCATCAGAGAAAGCAAGTTTAGGCCTGAGAGGCCTTCCAGAATTCATGAAAATATCCCAATTGGTGGGACCTTAAGGGTTTCCTACCAATGAGGTAGTAAAGTGATAAGTGTGCTGGTTAGAAGGGCCTACTTTATTTTGGGTTGATATGACACCTTGTCGAGGAAAAGGGGTATGTAACATTGTTATTTGTTGTGAGGGTCAAGGGAATCCCTAATGGCTATTGGAGCCATAGTTTCCCATAATTTCCTCGATACATTTAAACTCGGTTATTTGCAGATACTGTGAGTATAGTGGAAAAAATTTCCACATAGTGCACAAGGGAAATTAGTTCATAAACCATTATTTTTCCCCTATTTTTGTTAGTTGTTGTCACCTTGAGTCTAATTTGGGTTCCTATTTAGGTTATTACCCCCGACTTATTGGTTTTTTTGTTAGGGGTTGACCCCCAATCCATAGTTTACATTTTGATTCCCCTTACCCTTCTCCTTCCCATTGTTTTGTTGGGAAGGGTGATTAGTTGTGTTGAGTTATTCAAATCCTTATTGCAGTTGGTTGTAGGAACCTTGAACAAAATTGACCTTATCTTATTGTTGGGGGTTAGATGGATTGTGTGGGAGTGACATAGGGAACGGATACTAATGGTTCCCTTGTGTTGGATTCCCATATGAACTGTGGGATTGTTGGTTTTGTGCATGGTTTTGCACATGGTTTTGGGGTACGATGGTTTTCGGCCCCTGGTATTTTTTGTAGATCTGGTCAAGGGAACTACGGTTATGTTCTAATCCAGGGTTTATGGATTGGGGTTTATGTATGCTTTGGCATGTATATATATGTGTTGTAACACTAAAAGGAATATAATGAAAAATCAAGCTGGTTGTCCCGATTTGGGATCCAGGGGAAAATCTCTGTGTTTATCTGCTTTATGTTTTATGATCTCGCTATTGTTTATTTTCTGTTATAAGATTCGTGTGTAGATAATTTCTGTTCAGGGTTAAAACCTACATTTGGTATCAGAGTTGTTTCGGCTTCAAGGGGACGCCTTTGCTGCCGGGGGTTTTTTTTTAGTTCTCGGCTCGAGGTAGACTCCCTGCTCGGGGGAGATCTGCGGGATCGGTCTTTAAGGGTGAGAGTAGAAGTTGGCGAGATGGCGGAAAGATAGAGATCGATAAATTTAATGGTCAGAGTTTTGAGTTGTGGAAGCTCAAGATGGAGGATCTGCTGGTGGATAAAGATCAGTGGATCGCGGTAGATCCAGGTACTAAACCAACGACAATGTCAGATGAAGACTGGAAGAAACTGGATCGGAAGGCTAAGAGCACAATACGGTTGTGTGTGTCAGATTCAGTATTGTTGAATGTATCCGGGGAAGCTACGGCGAAGAATTTGTGGGAAAAACTTGGGACTTTGTACCAATCTAAGTCTCTGGTGAATAAGTTGTTCCTGCGGAAAAAGCTGTATAACCTGAGGATGAAGGATGAAGACTCGGTGACAGAGCATCTGAACGCCTTCAATACTGTGGTAAGTCAGCTATCATCTGTTGATATTAAAATCTCAGATGAAGATAAGTGCATCAGTTTGTTGTGCTCTCTACCAGACTCGTGGGATAGTCTGGTTATTGCAATAGGTAGCAATACAACTACCTTGAATTTTGATGGCATTGTCTCAGCCTTGCTGTCGGAGGAAATGAGACGGAGAAATATGGAGGGTCATAATGGAGATGCCTTATCTGTACGAGGAAGGTCCCAGAACAGAAACAAGAATAAGGTTTCGAGTGGGAGATCTAAATCTAGAGGGAGATCTAAATCTCCTGGAAAGTTTGTAAAGGTGTGCTGGAAATGCGGAAAGGAAGAGCACTATAAAAAGGAATGCAGATCTAAAGCTCCCGAGAAAGGAAAGGGATCTGATGAAGGTCCTTCTGCAGAGGCAAAAACCACCTCGGATGAAGGTGGGGATGTGTATTTGGCTTCTTCTTCAAATATACATGTAGATCATGAGTCATGGTTGATTGACTCAGGTGCATCCTTTCACTTCACTCCCCATAGGGAGTGGTTCTGCGAGTATGAGAAATATGATGGTGGTGATGTCTTCCTAGGGGATGATAGGAAGGCCATAATCGTCGGACGTGTAAAGGTCAAGCTGAAGCTGCAAGGTGGGAGGATTAGAACACTTCCTGGTGTTCTGCATATTCCTGCATTAGCCAGGAATCTGATTTCTGCAAAGGAGCTGAGCATGTGTAGAAACAAGCAGAAATGAGAAAGATCCCCGCAAGATGGTTCAGGGGACCACTAGTATTAATGCTGAGTTCAGACTGAATTTACAGTTACAAGGTAGCACTTTACTGATGGGGTGTACTACTTCGTGGTTCCAGTGACTAAAGTCTAATGCCTTCTGAGAAAAGACCATGCTATGGCATCAAAGGCTTGGACATATTGGAGAGAAGGGCCTTCGGATACTACATAGAAATGGTATGGTAGAAGGTATGTCTAATTTCTCTATGGATTTCGATTTCTGTGAACATTGTGTATATGGAAAGCAGAATCAGGTGAGTTTTCCTTCTGGTGCTAAGAGGGCAAACAAGATATTAGAACTTGTGCACAGTGATGTGTTTGGACCTATGTCAATTCCATCACTGGGAAAGTCTGAGTACTATGTTTCATTCATAGATGACTTCTCAAGGAATACATGGATATATTTCTTGAGGAATAAATCTGAAGTCTTTAAAAAATTTAAAGAATTTAAGGCCTCCGGTGGAAAACCAAAGAGAAGAAGATAAAGGTGTTGTTGAGGAATGACAATATTCAAGCTTTTGGTAAGAAGGAATTTGAAGAGTCTCAGAAGAAGTGTGGTATAGCACGGCGGTAAGAAAACCTATACACACCTTTAAAAGATGGAGTTGCAAACAGAAGAATGAATAGAAACTTCATGAAAAGGAAAGAAGCATGCCTGTTCAGCATCAAGGGGACAAGAATTCTGGGCAGAGGCAGTGGAGACTGCATGTTACTTAGTTAACAGATCACCTTCATCAGCATTAGAGGATAAGACCCCACATGAGGTATGGACTGGTAAGAAACCCTCTCTTTCACATCTAAGGGTATTTGGATGTGATGCATATGTACATGTTCCAAAGGAGAAAAGGACCAAGTTGGATAATAAATCTGAAAGGTGCATCTTTATGGGGTATAAGGATGGTTTAAAGGGTTACAAGCTTTGGAACCCAGAAACAAGGAAGGTTGTGTACAGCCGAGATGTGGTGTTTAGAGAAGTGAAAGATATTGTTAAACATGAAGTCCTACCAAAGAAACCTGAGAAGATAGAGTTTGAGCTAAAGGAGGATGAATCAGACTCTACAATAGAAGAAGACTCAGAAGATGAAGAGCCACAAACTCCAACTTTGAGAAGATCAGTTTGGGAAAGAAGGCAACCAGAAAGGTATAGTCCATCTGCTTTCTGTTCAGGTTTTGCTCTAACTATAACTAATGATGAACTCAAAACTATGAGGGAGGCAGTAGATTCAGAGGATGGAAAACTCTGGAAGGAGGCCATGGTTGATGAAATGGCATCCTTGCACAAAAACGATGCATGGGATCTGGTGGAGTTTCCAGCTGGAAGGAAGCCCATTGGGAGCAAATGGGTGTTTAAGAAGAAGATGAATGTAGAAGGCAAGGTGGAGAAATACAAAGCTCGGTTGGTAGCGAAAGGTTATTCCCAGGTGCCGGGAATTGATTTTTGTGATATTTTTTCTCCTGTTGCCAAAGTTACTTCTATTAGATTACTTTTATCTGTTGCTGCTGCATTTGATTTTGAGATAGAACAGATGGATGTGAAGATAGCATTTCTTCACGAGGATCTAGAAGAGGAGATCTACATGAAGCAACCTGAAGGCTTTATGGTGAAGGGTAAGAAATAACTGGTATGTAGGTTGAGGAAGTCTCTGTATGGGTTAAAACAGTCACCAAGGATGTGGTATCAGAAATTTGATACCTATATACGAGGACTTGGCTTCACCAGAAGCAAGGAGGATCACTGTGTTTATTTTAAATTAATTGGTGACCGTGTTATTTATTTGGTCTTGTATGTGGATGATATGTTGTTGATTGGAAATGACAAAGAAATTATCCAAGATTTGAAGACCCAACTGTTCTCCAAATTCGACATGAAGGATCTTGGTGCTGCAAACTATATTTTGGGCATGGAAATTAAGAGAGATCGGGTAAAGAGGAAGCTCTGGTTAAACCAGAGGAAGTATGTCGAGACTATATTGCAGAGGTTCAATATGTAGGATAGTAAACCGGTGAAGGTTCCTATTCCTGTAGGTGTAAAGTTGTCTGCTGAACATTGTCCCAAGACACAAGAAGAAGAGGAGTATATGTCCCATGTTCCATATGCAAGTGCAGTGGGTAGCTTGATGTATGCAATGGTCTGTACTAGACCAGACATTGCACATGCAGTGGGAGTATTGAGCAGGTTTATGTCAAACCCAGGGAAGGAGCATTGGACAACAGTGAAGCGGGTTTTCAGATATTTACGTGGCACTAGCAATTATGGCTTGTGCTACTAGGGAAGACCAAGATTGGAAAGAATGTTGGACATTCATGGTTTTGTTGATGCAGACTGGGCTGGAGATCTGGACCAAAGAAGATCTACAAGTGGGTATGTGTTTAGCCTATTTGGAGGCGCAGTCAATTGGATGAGTAAAAGACAGTCTGTAGTGGCTCTTTCAACTACAGAGGCAGAATACATAGCAACCACTCATGCAAGCAAGGAAGCAGTTTGGTTGCAGAGATTGTGTTCAAGTATGGGGTTGGTACATCAAGCTATAAGGATAGACTGTGATAGCCAAAGTGCAATTTTCTTGGCTAAGAACCCTGCTTATCTTTCAAAGACAAAGCACATTGATGTTCAATATCACTTTGTTAGAGATATGGTTGAGGCTAAAAGGGTGTTGCTGGTAAAGGTGGACACTTTGAAGAATGCTGCAGATGCATTGACGAAGTCTGTGAGCACTCAGAAGTTCTCTTGGTGTAGAGAAACAATGGGTGTTGAAGAATTGGCCCAATGACTAAGCTCTCCTGTGGCCCCCTGTGGAAAGAAAACAACAAGTGGGAGAATGTTGGGTATGTGTTATATTCTTTCCACGACTAAGAACGCACAAGGGGGTAAGAGGGGGGGGGCGATAGCCCCCCCTTTGCGTTGGGCGCAATGGGGGGGTCACAGGGGGGGCGGTAGCCCCCCTTGTCGGGGTCCGGGGCAGCGCCCCGGTGAAAATTTTTGGTCCTTAATTTCCGGTGGGTAGTCTGCGTCCATGGTTTTGCACATGGTTTTGGGGTACGATGGTTTTCAGCCCCTGGTATTTTTTGTAGATCTGGTCAAGGGAACTACGGTTATGTTCTAATCCAGGGTTTATGGATTGGGTTTTATGTATGCTTCAGCATGTATATATATGTGTTGTAACACTAAAAGGAATATAATGAAAAATCAAGCTGGTTGTCCCAATTTGGGATCCAGGGGAAAATCTCTTTGTTTATCTGTTTTATGTTTTATGATCTCGCTATTGTTTATTTTCTGTTATAAGATTCGTGTGTAGATAATTTATGTTTAGGGTTAAAACCTATAGGGATGTGTACATCCCCTCTTAGTTTCGTAAGGTGTTGAACATGGGACCATACATGAGAGGGTCATTGGGTGTGGAAAATGGATTTTTTTAGTGCCCTTCGGCAATAGACACAGAAGATAAGGGTGGTCGAACCATTTTAGAAAATGATGGAGGTGTTCCATACAGGTTTATGGTGGGCTTGCTATTATATGAAGTATGGCTTCACATATGTGTGTTAAACTAAGAGATTTCCCTAATGAGGCCATCGACAACATTGGATGCCCCTGGGCTTGCTTGGCTAAAAGGTTGTTGTAAAGGTGCATCCAACATGAGATTGTATAGATATCTAGAATGAGAGTAAATTAACTCAAAATGTTGATCCTTTACAATATTTTATTCCTTTTTATAAGGAATAATGGTGGTGACATGTTTTTTCATGACTAGAAAAAAATATTTGAGGAAAAACCCTAAAATAAGTTCAAGGGGAATGTAAATCTTGCAAGTGATATATCATCTAAACCACTCATGAATATGATTTTCGATATGGGTAGATGAGTTTGTTCTGAATTCAATATGCATTTCCATTCTTTTGTCATGGTGAATTGGAAATTTAAGGAAGGTGAAAAATGTGTTATGGTCCTACCCTAACCCCCTTAGGTACATCATTAATGTATGTGTAGGTTTTAACCTTATACAGAAATTACTAGCAAACTAATTCTTAAAATAGAAAAATAAACAATAGCGAGAACATAAAACAAATATACTTAGATATTTTCCCCTAGATCACTAAACTAGAACTACCAGATTTATTTTTTATTATTTTCCTTTCAATGTTACAATACATATATGTACATGTCGAAGAATTCAAAAAAACCCAATCCATTAACCCTAGATTATAACATAATTGTAGTTCCCTTGACTGGATGTACAAAATTACATGGGTATAAAACCATCATGCCCAAAACCATGGGCACAACCCATGCACAAAACCATGGGTATTTTTTCCCACCATCTTTAGGTCCAATCCTCGTCCTTGGGTCCGCAAAACAAAATTCCCAAGGTGTTGCCCCAGACCCCTTGCATGGGTGCTACCTCCCCCCCTGTTGCATCTGGTGCAACGAATAGGAGGATATATCACCCCCTTATGATGCCCTCATGCATGCGAATAGTCAGGAAAATAATATAGCATGCACCCAAAATTCTCCCACTTATTGTTTTATTTTCCACATAAGGGGTCATGGGAGAGCTTAGTCATTGGTCCATCCTTGAAACTCCCATTATTTCTATACAGCATGAAAAATTCTCAATGCTCACAGACTTTTTTAATGCATCTGCAACATTCTTCAAAGTGTCCACCTTCACCAGCAACACCTTTTTTCCTCAACCATATCCCTCACAAAGTGATACTGAACGTCAATGTGCTCTATCTTTAAATGCTAAGCGGGGTTCTTTTCCAAGAAAATTGCACTTTTACTATCACAATCTATCCTTATAGCTTGTTGTGAAAACCCTGTACTTGAACACAATCTCTACAACCAAGTTTCTTCCTTGCTTGCATGAGTGGATGACATGTATTAAGCCTATCTAGTTGAAAGAGCCACTACATACTTTATTTTTCTCATCCAACTAGATGCTCCTCCAAATAGGTTAAAAACATACCCACTTGTAGATCTTCTTTGATCTAGATCTTTAGCCCAATATGCATCAACAAAGCTATGGATGTCTAAAACTTTGTCCAATCTTGGTCTTCCTTGGTAGCACAAACAATAAACACTAGTTCCATGCAAATACTTAAAAACTCGCTTCACTGTTGTCCAATGATCCTTCCATGGTTTTAACATAAACCTGCCCAATACTCCCACTGCATATGCAATTTCTAGTCTAGTACATACCATTGAATACATTAGGATACCGACCGCACTTGCATATGGAACATGGGACATGTCCTCTTCCTCTTCTTGTGTCTTGGGACACTGTTCAGCAGACAACTTTACACCTATAGGAATAGGAACCTTCATAAGTTAACTATCCTTCCTATTAAAACTCTGCAATATTATTTCAAAATACTTCCTCTGGTTTAACCATAGATTCCTCTTTTCCCGATATTTTTTAATTTCCATTCCAAAATTATAGTTTGCAGAACCAATATCCTTCATGTCGAATTTGGAGGACAATTGGGTATTCAAATCCTAGATAATTTCTTTGTCATTTCCAATCAGAAACATATCATCCACATACAAGACCAAATAAATAACACGGTCACCAATTAATTTAAAATACACATAGTGATCCGCTTTGCTTCTTGTGAATCCAATTCCTCGTATATTTGTATCAAATTTTTGATACCACGTCCTTGGTGATTGTTTTAACCCATACAGAGACTTTTTTAACTTGCATACTAGTTCTTTCTTACCGTTCACTACAAATCCTTCTATTTGTGTCATGTAAATATCTTCTTCTAGATCCTCGTGAAGGAATTATGTCTTCACATCCATTTGTTCTACCTCAAAACCAAAAGCAGCAGTAACAGATAAAATCAATCTAATAGAGGCTAACTTGGAAACATGATAAAAAATATCACGAAAATCAATTCCCAACACATGGGAATAACTTTTTTCTACCGACTGAGATTTATATTTCTCCACCTTGTCTTATGCATTAATCTTCTTCTTAAACACCCATTTTCTGCCAATGGGTTTCCTTCCTGCCGACAATTCCACCATATCCCGTGCCTCATTTTTGTGTAAGGATGCCATTTCATAAACCATGGCCTCTTTCTAGAGTTTTTCATCCTCTGAATATACTGCCTCCCTGACTATTCTAGGATCATCATCAGTGATAGATAAGCTAAAATTTTAACATAAGGCAAATGGACTATACCTCTATGGATTCCTTCTCTCTCGAACTAATCTTCTCAAAACTATAGTTTGAGGTGCTTCCTCTTCTGATTCTTGTTATGTTGTAGAGCTTGATTCTTCCTCATTTAGCTCAAATTCTATATTTTTAGGTTCCTTTGGTAGGACTTCATGTTTAATAACATCTTTCACCTCTCTAAACACCACATCTCGGATGTACACAACCTTCCTTGTTTCTGGGTTCCAAATCTTATAACCTTTTAAACCATCCTTATACCCAATAAAGGTGCACCTTTCATATTTAGTATCCAACTTGATTATTTTCTCCTTTGGAACATGTACATATGCATCATAGCCAAATACCCTCAAATGTGAAAGATAGAGTTTCTTAGCATTCCACACCTCATGTGGAGTATTATCCCAACGTTGATGAAGGTGATCTATTAACCATTTAACATGCAGTTTCCACTTCCTTTGCCCATAATTCTTGTCCTAATCCAACACCACTGAACATGCTTCTTACCTTTTCTAACAACTTCCTATTCATTCTTTCAGCAACTCCATTTTGTTGAGGTGTGTATGGAGTAGTCTTATGTCATGTTGTACCACACTTATTACATAAGTCTTCAAATTCCTTCTTGCAGAACTCTCCACCATTATCTTTCCTCAACACCTTTATATTCTTCTCCATCTAGTTTTCCACCAGAGCCTTAAATTCTTTAAACTTGTCAAAGATTTCAGATTTCTTTCTAAGGAAATGTATTCATGTATTCCTTGAGAAGTCATCTATAATTTATACATAGTATACATACTTACTAAGTGATGGAATCGACACAGGTCCAAACACATCACTGTGCACAAGCTCTAATATCCCTTTCGCCCTCTTAGCACCAGAGGGGAAACTCACCCGATCCTACTTCCCATACACACAATGTTCACAATAATAGAAATACAGGGAGAAATTAGACATACTTTCTACCAAACCATTACCATGAAGTATTAGAAGTCCCTTCTCTCCAATAATAGAAATACAGGGAGAAATTAGACACAATAATAGAAATACAGGGAGAAATTAGACATACTTTCTACCAAACCATTACCATGAAGTATTAGAAGTCCCTTCTCTCCAATATTTCCAAGCCTTTGATGCCATAGCATGGTATTTTCTCTAGAGACCACTAGGTTTTATACTCCACTTTCAGGAACCATAGAACTATTTCACCCATCAATAATAGTGCTACCCAAAAGCTTGTACAAAGTTCCAATGCGAACTCCTCGCATCAATAATAGTGCACCCTGAACCACCTTGCAAGTATCCTTCTCAAACATTGTTTTTACACCTGCATCATCCATCTTTCTTATAGAAATCATATTTTTGGCCAATGCATGAATACGCAGAACACCAGGAAGTGTTCTAATCATTCCACCTTGAAAATTTAGCTTGAATTTTCCACGTCTGATGATTTTTTCCTTCCTGTCATCCCCTAATAATCACCACCATCATATTTCTCATACTCGCATAACCAATCCATATGGGGAGTGAAGTGAAAGGATGCACCTTAGTCAATCAACCATGCCTCATGATATACATGTGTACTTGAAGAAGAATCCAAGTACACATCCCCACCTTTATCTTCGGTGGTTTTCACCTTTGCAGAAGGAGCATCATCATATCCCTTTCCTTTCTCGGGATCTTTAGATCTACAGTCCTTTTTGTAGTGCCCTTCCTTTCTGCATTTCTAGCACATTTTTACACGTTTTTGTGGATATTTAGATCTCCCTCTATATTTATATATCTCACTCGAGGAATTATTTTTTCTTATGTTTTTGGACCATCCTCATACAGACAAGGAATCTCCATTCTAGCTCTCCATATGTTTTTATCTCATCTCCTCTTATAGCAAGGATGAGACTATTTCATCAAACTTCAAGGTATTTGTATTTCTACCTATTGCAACAACCAGAATATCTCACGAATTTGGTGGATAATGCAATAAACTGATGCACTTATCTTCGTCTAAGATTTTAATATCAATAGATAACAACTAGCTTACCATAGTATTAAAGGCATTCAGATGCTCTGTCACAGAGTCTCCATCCTTCATTCTCGGGTTATACATATTTTTCCGTAGGAACATTTTATTCACTAGAGACTTAGATTGGTACAAAGTCCCTAAATTGTCCCATAAAGCCTTCGTCATAGCTTTCCCTAATACATTCAATCATATTGAATCTGAGAGACACAATCTTATTGTTCTCTTCATTTTCTGATCTAGCTTCGCCCATTCTTTTGTCGACATTCTTGTTGGTGTCGAACTAGGATCTACAGTAATCCACTTATCTCAGTCAACCAACATATCCTCCATCTTGAGCTTCCACAACTCAAAACTATAACCATTAAATTTCTCAATCTTTATCTTTCCATTGTTCGCCATCTTCTTTCACCACAATAATCAATCCCACATATCTCCCACTGAAAAAGTTCTACCATAGGGCCGAGAAAAACCCCTCAACAAAAGTTGAAACAGTTCTAATACCAAATGTAGGTTTTAACCCTGTATATAAATTACATGCAAATAAAACAAAAATATACACAATTGTGAGAACATAAAACAAATATACACAAATATTTTCCCATGGATCCCTAAACGGGGACTACTGGATTAATTTTTCATTATTTTTCTTTCAATGATATGATACATATATATACATGTTGAAGCACTCATAACCTATGCACAAAACCATGTTCAAAACCCATGCAAAAAACCATGGGTAGGTACGCCCACCATCTTTGGGTTTGCACCCCATCCTTGGGTCCACCCAACTATTATTGGGTCCGAAAAAAAATCTTGGGGCATTGCCTTGGACCTTGTGTAGGGGGGTTGCCGCCCCCCTATATATCCCCCGATAGGGGCGGCTTCCACCCCTCATGTGACCCCCCTGCGGATGCAACTAGTCATAGAAAGAATATAACACACACCCAACAATATATGAACCATTAAATAGGCAATTAATAGTCGCTCAATGTAAAAAGGAATCTCTTTATTAATAAATCCTAAATTAGTTAGTAGTCACTCGTTATAAGTGAGAATATTGGTATTTAATATTCTCTATGGATAGATATATATTGAATAGAAGGTTATATATTGTTTTGTCAATAATTGTGATTTTATTTAAAGCATTTCTCTTGGAGGTTGCCCCCTTGAAGAGGAAATTGAACACAGCTCTCTATTTTCTATTATTAAAGAGATATTTCTTGGGTTTATTTCTTTTTTTCTTATGTTCTCAGGTGTTCCACTATATTTCATGTGAATTACATTACAAGTGTATTTGAGCTCTTTCCTTAGCACAAAGTTGGAGTTTTTTTTTCCTTTTTTATAAGAAAAAAAGGGTGGTGGAATGCAGGTGGATTTCTAAAAATTTCACAAAAATTTTAAATAATCCAATCGAAGGAATGAATTCCTCTTGAAAAAATACCCAATTTTGAAAAGAAAAAAAAAAAAGCAGACTCTGGGAAGTGAAGTTATCAACAATTTTTAGGGTTTTGCGGGTGTGAACTTCACCTTCAGAATTGAGGTCAATTTTTGAGATTTTTTTATGTATATTTTGAATAATATAATCCAAGTACTAAACTCCTCTAAAAAAAATATCTAGTTCAAAAAAAAAAGAGTCTGAGAAGTGAAGTACCGATGATTTAAAATCGACAGTTTTTTAGAGTTTCTTCTAGTGATGGCCATGAATTTTGTAGATTGGATATATTTTGATTGAGAAAATATATTTCAGTCAAAAACCAGTTCCAGAAGATCCAAAGAACTAGTGGAATTCCATAATCGAGGTCATAATATCCAATCTAAAAAGTATAGCATAAGTTGTGATTATTTTACATTTTTGGCCCCAAATCCTCTCTTACACAAGATATTTATATTTTCTATGAATTTTGAGAGATTTTTGGGGGGGGGTTATCAAGCTCTATTTTTTATTTTTTTAGATATTTAATTATATATTCAAATAAAATAGTACAATTCAAATATTTTTTTTGGTGAGTTCACCCATGAAGGAGAATACTCATGTACATCCTCATACTTCCCTATACATTATGAACACCTATGCTACTAAAACTAAACTGGAATGTAGAAATTATACAACATGCATGTATATCTTTGATTCACCCGATCTAACAATGTACTAAATTTAAATATTTAATCGCTTCTACAAATATTTTGTGGAATTAAAAACACAATCGCTAATCACATGAACAAAAATAAAGATCAATCACACATAACACAGATAACTTCACGGGGAAAACTTATAGCTAAAAACCCCACTATCTTATAATGTATATTAAGCATGGATCATGAAACAATTACATACAAAACTCTTCTCACAATAACCCTCCAATACTCATCTAATTGTCTCACATTGTCATATGCAAAATTGACCAAAACATAGCCAATTCTCAACCTCCAGATAGCATGCCTTGCTTGCGCAATCCCTCATGGTAAATATCCCTAAAAGATAGGAATTCTTTCCTTCCTTGACTGCACAAGTATCATGGGCACTCCAATGGGTGTTTGGCTGCATGTGTGCAACCCAATAATCCTACAACTTATAGTCATCTTCCCTTTCACCTAGAACTCAATTGGGTATCCATTGGACCTGACATGCATGTAGCTAATAATAGTAAATCCTTAGTTGCATGTGAGATCATTGATTGTGAATTAATTAATATTTAATTCACTATATCTCTCACTAGTGTATCTTCAGTTACAACTAGCACAACTGAGTTTAACTCACTTAACTGAGTTAAACTATTTACAGCTTGCATTAACTAATGCGCCACTGCACTTTGAACTCTATTACAACTAAAATTACTCTGCATGCCTCACCAACTACCTCTAACTCGAAATCCACTAGCTAACTGAATTTATCACTTTCATTTAATTTATTCAAGTCCACATTGATAATAGATTACAGTTTAATGTCCATCTTAATTAAGGGATAACCAAAATAGACATGCACCCAAAAATATCACTATGGGACCCACCCTAGTCTGGGTGCTTAATGCAACCAGGTGCTAAATGCACTAGGCGTGGGTGCTAAATTTTCTTGTTGAATCTCAACACTCCCTCTCAACAAGAAAGGAATTATCCTTCACCCTAATCTTGTCTCTATGGTATTCAAATTTTCTCCTGGTGAGCGCCTTTGTCAGAATATCTACATCCTAATATTCCATGGGAATGTACTGAAGCAACATTATCCTTCTCTGCATACAATCTATAAGATGATGGTACCGGATATCTATATTCTTGGACTTATCATGAAACACAGGATTAATCGAGATTTTAATGCAACTCTGATTATCACAATGAATCATTTTTGGATCCATCATAGAATCAAACAAACCAACCAAGATCTTTCTCATCCAGATAGCCTCACATGCAGCTTGACTTGCTGCCATGTATTCCGCTTCCGCCGAACTGAGTGCCACGGATCATTGCTTCCTGTTGTACCAGGAAACTATTGTCGATCCAATGCTAAAGATCCCCCCTGATGTGCTCTTTTTTTCTGATGGACTGCCGGCCCAATCTGCATCTGTGAAGCCATGCAGCTTCACTCCCTCTATTCGTTTGTACCATAGACCATACTCTTATGTGCCCCTTAGGTATCTCAGGACATGCTTCCCCGCCTTCCAAAAGAGCTTGGTAGGCTTAACCATAGCTTTACTCATCCATTTAACTGCGTAGCAAATGTACGGTCTCTTATTCACTAGATACATTAGCGAACCCACTAACTACCTATAGACAATAGCATCCACTGCCTCTCTAGAAGTAGCATCCTCTTTCCTCAAATTTCCTAGAAGAGGAGTATCCATGGGTTTGCAGCTCTCCATGTTCAACTTACCCAGTATCTCCTATGCATACTTTCCTTGAGACACAAAAATTTCACCATCCCGCTGCCATATTTCCAATTCAAGGAAATAATGAAGGAGTCCCATGTCCTTCATTTCGAACTCCCTTGCAAGATCCTCCTTGCATGAGTGTATCAACTTCTCATCACCAGTCAAAATTATATCATCAACATAAAGAAAAATGATCAATAGCTTACCCTCAACCAAAATCTGGTACAAGTTTGCATCTGCTTCACTTTTGTTGAAGCCTAGTCCGATGAAATAGTTGTCTCTCCGAGAGTACCAAGCACGGGGTGATTGCTTCAGCCCATATATTGCTCTTTTAAGTCTGCACACATGTGAATCACTATTGAAGATCTTAAAACCTTCAGGTTTCTCTATGTACACCTCTTCCTCAATGATCCCATTGAGAAATATAGTTTTCACATCCATATGATGAATGTGCCAGCCCATCTGCGTTGAGAGTTCAAGGATGGATCTTATGGAAGAGTACCTTGCAACAGGTGCAAAAGTCTCATCATAATCTATCCCCTAGATTTGTGAGAATCCCCAGGCCACAAATATGGCATGTTATTTCTCCACAATCCCATCAGCAGCTTGCTTTACCTTGTAGATCCATCTCAATCCAACCACTGATTTTTCGATCAGTCTTGGAAATATCTCCCATGCACTGTTCTTGATAATGGAGTCATACTCCTCCACCATTGCATCAACCCAAGTTGGTTGCTACACTACTTCCTGGAAAGAATATGGTTTAGTCACAATACATTTTCTCATAAGATCCATGTATCCAGTAAATCGGTCAGGAGACTGTCTCTGTCTGTGTTGTGAAGTAGGGGCTCCTACATTCTTTGCAACATCAAATCTCAGCCTGTCAGTTTCTATGGTGCACCTTCTGCCATTTCTGATGGATGGCTCAACATGAGTGTTTTCCTCCACTCCATGAACCTCCTCATGTGGTTGATCCACATCTTGAGACTCATCCTTGAGAACCAACAGTTCCTCCTCTGCATGCAATTCCAGCTCCCTCTAGAGGGACAACCGCATGGCTTTATCCTCATCAAATTTGATATCCCGTCGCACAATATTCATTTTGCTACTTGGAAAATACACACGATAATTATGGGGTGTTTCAGTATACCCCACAAAAATCCCAACCTCAGCTGTTGGTTCCAGCTTCTTCCTAGCATCCTTAGTCACATGCACAGAAACAGATGAGCCAAAAATCTTAAATTGTGAAACATCGGTTTTCTTACCAGTGATATCCTCTTCATGTGTAATCATGCTAAGTACTCTATGAGGACAACGGTTCTACACATGTACCATTGTATTGCATGCTTCCCCCCACAGATGCATCTGTAGGCCTTGGTCATGCAACATTGCTCGTGCTGCACCCATAATAGTTATGTTCTTCCCCTTCGTAGCCCCACTCTATTGTGGGTTATGAGGCGCTATGAGTTCTCTTCGAATTCCTTATTTTCTGCAGAAGTTCTTGAATTCATTAGAGATGTATTCTCCATCATTATCACTCCTAAGAGCCTTCACTTACTTCCACGACTCTTTCTCCACCAGTGCTTTAAACTCACAGAACTTATATAATGTTTGATATTTCTTCTACATGAATAAGATCCAGAACTTACAAGAAAATTCATCAACAAAGATTACATAGTACTTATGTTTTTATGTTGAAGCAACCGAGAAAGGACCACACACGTCTGTGTGAACTCTCTCAAGGATCCCCGAAGCTCGGTTTTCCTTCTCATGAAAGGTGGCCTTTAAATATGTTCCCTTATTACATCCCTTGCATGTGTCTGAATGTACAAGTGTATCCCTGGGAAGACTAGTAGAAATATGTTGCATGACTTTCAAGGCTCCATGGTGAAGATGGCCAAATCGCCTGTGCTATAATTCGCCCTCATCCTGGCTCACCACTTGATCTACCTTGCCCATAATTTTTGTGCAACCATCTAACTCCAGCTTTTATATATTCTTAACTCAAACCCTTATCCTCTTGGCTTGTCCTGTTGTTTTATGTCGCAGGAAAGATTTTCCATCACTAAAAACAACATCATAGCTTCTATCCTCCAACATTGTGACTGAGACCAAATTTTTCTTTAGACCTGGTACATGCATCACATATTTTAATTGAGAGGGTTTACCTGACACCCTTTGAAATTTAATGGTACCAATCCCGGTAGCATTGTACTGTCCATCGTCGCCCATATCAATAGGCATCTAGAGATATTTCTCCTCCAAGTAACTGAAAATTTCCTTATCTCCCGTCATGTGAAGGGAACCACCACTATCCAAATACCACACAGATCCCAATGCATTGGACACCATGCATGCGATCAATGAGAATTCAAGCTCAAATTGTGAGGAAAGGGCCTCACCAGCTGCAAATCCTCCAGCCTTCTTGTTCTTCTTCTTTTGTGGACAGTTAGTAGCAAAATCCCCATGCTTGTGATAGTGAAAACACTTCACCTTGGATATGTCTTGCTTCTTTTCATTCTTGGACTTGGATTTAGAATGGAATTTCTTCCCCTTCCCCTTCCTCACCTTGGCAGCCAAAGCACAATCCTCTTCATCCTCATTCTTAGATGAAGATCCATCTCTAGTGTTCCGTCTAAAATCCTCCTACACCAAATCTGACCACAGTCATTCCCAATATGGAAATTTTTCCCTTCCATTAATAGAGTCTTGATAATTGTGCCAAATCTTGGGAAGTCCTAGGAGAGCCAAGCTCACCAAATCATCATCAGCAACTGTTATTCCAATGCTCCCTATTTCACCCGACATTGGAAAACTTTGTTAGATATTTTGGAATGGTGTCGCCCTTCTCCATATTGATCTTCCTGAGTTTATCTTTGAGCGAAAATTTCCTATGGTCGCTGCTAATTTGGAATAGATCCGTCAAAGCCTTCCACATTGCATATGGTGTGGCTTTCCCATGGAGGCTTGAGACAATGTGGTCTCGTACTCCCTCCAATAGGATCCTCCTTGCCTTTGCCACTTTCTTTTTCCATGCATCAACATTTGCAGCATTGGGTTTTGGAACATCTTTGTCAATGAATTCCTTCAACCCATTGTCTTTGAGTACTACCTCATCCTGTCCCTCCAAGCAATGTAGTTCGAGCTACCCTCGAGTGCATAATCTAACCTCAAGCCATTGAAATCCATTTCGATCTTGAATCAGTTGTAGCACCAAGAAAGTATTTTTGCAAAGTCGAATTCTATCCAGTCACAAAATCAGATCTTGCTTCACTTCTGCAATTTCTTGTGCTCTAATACCATGTATAATTTATAAAACATGCATGTATATCTTGGATTCACCGATCTAACAATGTCCTAAATTTAAATATTGAATCTCTTCTACAAATATTTTGCGGAATTAAAAACACAATCGTTAATCACATGAACATGAAGAAAGATCAATCACACACAACACAAATAATTTCTCCAGGAAAGCTTACAGCTAAAAACCCCACTATATTCTATTGTATATTAAGCATGAATCATGAGACAATTACATACAAAACTCTTCTCACAAGAACCCTCTAGTACTTAGCAAATTGTCTCACACTGTCATATGCAAAAATGATGGACACGTAGCCAATTCTCAGCCTCCAGACAACCTGCCTGTCTTGCGCAATCCCTGATGGTAAAGATCCAACCCAATAATCCTACAACTATTAGTCAACTTCCCTTTCACCTAGAACTCAACTTGGTCTCCAATGGATATGACATGCATGCAGCTAATAATAGTAAATCCTCAATTGCATGTGAGATCACTGATTTGAATTAATTAATATTTAATTCACTAGATCTCTCACTAGTGTATCTTTAGTTACAACTATCACAATTGAGTTTAACTCACTTAACTAAGTTAAATTGTTTACAAATTGCATTAACTAATGCACCAATGCACTTCAAACTCTTTTACAACTAGAATTACTCTACCTGCCTCACCAACTACTTCTAACTCGAAATTCACTAGCTAACTGAATTTATCACTTTCAGTTAATTGATTCAAGTCCACATTGAGAATAGATTACAGTTTAATTTCCATCTGAATTAATGGATAACCAAAATATACATGCACCCAAAAAAAAGCACTATGGGCCCCACCCTAGTTTGGGTGCGTAATGCACTAGCCATGGATGCTGAATTTTCTTGTTGAATCTCAACATGGAATTAGTGGAAGGCCAGCTTAAGAAATGTTAGTAAACATAAATGGGTTGGAAAAGAGTTTAATGAGAGGTTTGATAACTTTAAAATAATTTTATGGACAATTCGTCAAATATGTTAGCTCAAATATATAAGGAGACAACCACATGATTGCATAGAAAATTGAGCCACACCAAGAAGAAACTTCTAGCTCAAAAATTTTTAGCCACCAACTATACTTGACATTCCTACACAACAATAGATCAATAGATAACCACATATGGTATCATTCTCCTAAGGTGGAATTAAAAAAGTCTCATTGTTTTGATCCATTAGGATGGGTCACTTAGATGGAAAATTATTTCACCCTCCAAGGTATTACTAATAAATGATGAAACTCAAGGTGGGGGTCCTATATTTAGATAAAGAAAAATTTCGATGGTGGAAATGGGATTTAAAATATATATATATATATATATATATATATATATATATATATATATATATATATATATTCGGACTAAATTGCATGGAGTCAATTTGTTAAATCTATCAATGCACATTTTTAGAGGGATACTCATTATTTTTGGCAACTTACCAAGTTACACCAAAGTAGCTCAATTTTTAATTTTAGGGAAACATTTGAAAAATTAAACATCCATACAAAGAACTTAACCATTCCTTATATATATAATGTTTCATTAGTGGCCTCAAGGAGGAGATTCGAGCATAAGTCAAAATTTAATGTCCTGCTACATTTTGAAGCAACCGAGAGGGACCTAGAAGCCAAAATGGTGATCAATGTGCAAATAAAAATGGATACATTCATTCTTCACACTTGTCCCTCGAAGTTAATTAATTGTATCCAACA
Organism: Pinus albicaulis; assembly: GCA_034641835.2. Taxonomy (NCBI): domain Eukaryota; kingdom Viridiplantae; phylum Streptophyta; class Pinopsida; order Pinales; family Pinaceae; genus Pinus; species Pinus albicaulis. The sequence goes on from CM076572.1 coordinate 8,761,296, forward strand.
TAAATGGTATACCACCAAAGATGTGGTTTTTTCTATGTGATGAAAAATATGCTCTAGGTTATAGGTGTTTTGTACACCAAGTGTACAAGTTTCAAATCATGATCATGAATGGACTATGACAAAATGTGGGGCATATGTGAAAATGTCAAACTCTAGATGGGATACTATCAACTCAAAATCCATATGTTTTACATTGAAATGGGTGGTTGTGATACAGTAGTGGGATCATAATGGCTACATCCATTGGAACTCATTACAATGGATTTCAAAGAACTCCATATGAGTTTCACTAAAGAGGGACACATGTAGACATTCGTTAAGGGCTACAAGCAGTTTACCTAAAATATTTAGCTCTCATAGAATTGATAATTTATTAAAGAAAACTTACTCATTTATTATGCCCAATTTAATGCAATACAGGTCAAGGATAATATGACACAAGAAATCCACCTAGATTTGCAACCAATACTTGAAAAACATCATCAAGTATTTGAGACACTAGAGGGTTTACCCCTTTCTTGGAAAGAGCATGGCCATAGCATTCCCCTAATTCCAAGAAGTAAACCACCAAATATGAATCCTTATCTACACCATTTTGCATCAAATAATGAAATAATAAATATCATTCATGAACTATTGGAGGCAAGTGTCGCATTTCCTATTACAAGCCCTTATTCATCACTCTTAGTCATGATGTTAAAGAAGGGAAGCACTTAGCACATGTGTCATGATTTTAGGGATCTCAATAAGTTGAAAAGAAAGGACGAATTCTTCATTACATTTATTGATGATCTCTTTAATGAACTTCATTAAGGAAATTTTTATACTAACCTTGATCTACATTTTGGATACCACCAAAACAACTTTAATAACACGCGACGGTCATTATGAGTTTCAAATGGTTCCTTTCAGTCTTTATAATTCTACATCTACTTTCTAGAACCCTTCCTACTCAAATTTTTGTCGGCATTCTTCGATGATAACTTGATCTATAGTAAAGCATGGGAATCACACATAGAGGATGTTGATAATTTCTTGCAACTTTTGAGAGACAACCAATTATTTGTGAAGTGCTCTAAATGTTCTTTTGGGGCCTATGAGGTTGAATATTTAGGTCACAATGTAAGTAAGGAAATAGAATGAGTTAATAACAAGTAAGTGGAGGTTATGCAATATTTTCCATGACCCAAAACATTAAATAGCTTGATGGGATTATTAGTATTTACAGGAGACTATAGGAAATCTGTGAAAAAATGGAAATATTACCTCTGCTAACTTCACTCCTTAACAAGAATTTATTTGTGTGGAACAAGGAAGCCACAAAATAATTCATTGCCTTAAAGTAATATATGTGCACTATGCAAGTATTAGTTGTACCCAAATTTAATAAGACCTTTGTCTTTTAATGTGATGCCTTAGGAAAAGTTCTAGCAGTAGTATCAATACAGGAAGGATGTCTCTTGTCATTCATCGGTGAACAACTGTGTGCCCATAATTTGGGAAAATCCACATATGAGAAGGAAATGATGGATATCCTTGATGCATTGGGCACTTGCAACCTATCTCATAGGGATGCACTTTTAGATCAATATTGACCATCATAATCTAAAGTACTTGAACAATGGTTATCTTCACTAAAGTAAGATAAAGGGTGACTAACTTATTGGGATATAATTATGGGAATATATATAGGAAGGGTAAAGGGAATATTATGGATGGTTTTGATCCATAAAATGTCGTGGATATTCCACTAGACAGTCTGCCACAACAAATATGATAATAATATATTAAAATTCTGAATTTTTACATTATTACAGTTTTATTCAACTTCCTGGTCTATAAATTTAACTATAATTAGTGTATGCATACGAATTGGAATTATGAAGAAAAGTAGAGAATGAAAAAATAATCTCACACACACACACACACACATAAGACACAATATATGCTCTGGGAAACCCTTTCGGGGGGGAACCATACTAGAAGGTGAGGTTGTTTCACTCTCTTTCTATGTATGGAAAATAAGGTTGCAAGTACAAATAAGTCATGCTTGTGGCCCGTCGACTTCTATAGTGCACATATACTATTTGTGTGCTCTACCTCCTATGTCTCCTACCTATATTTTCTCAACTGTGGAAAAAAAATCTCTCGAAAGAATGGAATGCCTCCTCCTCCTAATGGCCTGGTTATAACACATAATACAACCCGATAGCCTACTAGTGGTTAAGTTTGATGACATAAACTGTTACCTAGAGTTACAATATAGACTCTTATAGTCTTTTATATCAAAAACACATGCATATCCCCTTTTCCATGAATAATGGGGGTTGACATGACATCCTCCCAAACTATAGGTGTGAAAAAATGAAGGTCAACTTTTAAGTGGCATAACTTTTGCATACGAACTCTAATTGACACGCTTCTTGCGGCATTGGAAATATATCTATGTGTAGAATAGCATGAAAATTTGTTACACTAAAGAGACAAATTTTTACCCCCAAAAAACTTCAATTTATGCTTGAAAACACTCTCGAAATATTTTAGACCCTGTTTTTCCAAATTGGGTCTCGCTAGTAAAAATGGTCTCGTGAGTTGATTCCAATCCAAATCAAATGCTTTATCCAAATAATTCGAAGAGGATGTATCACTCCTTTCCTTATCATTACCAAATCTAGGATGGCTCGAGGAACCTTGCAAGGAATGGTAGAAAATAGTAGTTTAAGGAAACTCATCTACTAGCTTTAGAAAGATCTCAAACCTCCTAAAAATTATACTTTTCAAAAATATACATTGTGGTATAAAAGGTGCATTTTTTTGGCAAAATTTTCCACCCTAAGACAATGAGTTTTAGAGGAGCTGCACTAGGTCATTTAGGCTTTCATAAATCTTATGAAAGAACTAATAATTCACTATTCTAAAAAGGAATGAAAACAAAGATCGAGGATTTGGTAGAATCCTCTAATATTTTCCATAGAAATAAGGGAGAGACGGTAAATTTACTAAAGGAATTGCAACCTTTACCAATATTGATGCATATTTGGATAGAAATTTCAATGGATTTTATTTTGGGACTTCCCAAATTGGGAAACAACACAATGATTATGGTGGTGGTTGATCATCTTTCAAAATTTCTTGATTTTTGTGCCCTAGCTCAACCTTTTACTCTTCATTGATTGGTCATGCCTTCATGGATCAAATATTCAAGCTACATGGTATGTCCACTTTCATTGTTTCAAATTGAGATCCCACATTCACCAACAAATTTTGGCACGAGCTTTTTAAACTTCAATGAATAAAGCTAAATATGAGCACCACATATAATCCTCATATTGATGGTTAATGGAAGTGGCCAGTAAGTGATTAGAAACATATTTGAGATGCAATGCTTCTGAAAAGCCGCATCAGTGGGCATAATGACTTCCCCTGGCTAAATGGTGGTGCAATACCACTTTTCATGGATATACCACAAAGACACAATATGCAGTGGTTTATGGACAAAAAAAAATGTAGTGGCATCATATGTACCAAGCACATACAAGGTTCATGTACTTGATAGAATGCTTCATAGAAGATAATTTATTACACATATCCTCAAGGTCAACTTAGACATGGCATAAAATCAAGTGAAAAAACAAGTTGATAAACATATATATGAATGTTATTTTTGTAAAGAGAATCGAGTGATCCTTTTTCTATAGACTTATAAATAAACATATCTCTAGGATAAAGTTCCCTAGAAGCTATATCCTAAGTTTTATGGACCCTATCATATCATACAATGCATTGGTCAAGTTTCCTACAAACTAGCTCTTCCAACCCACTCTAAGATTCATCCAGTATTTCACATGTCTTGTTTGAAGAAGGTTGTGGGACCAATTTTAAAGTGTAGATCGACCTACCAAAAATTAATGAAGAATATTCCATTTGGATCCAACCAAAAGAAATATTCAATACTATATATCACCAATTATGCTAGTGGATTATCAAGGAAATATTGATCCAGTGGAAAGATATGCACCCAGAAGATGCCACATGGGAAATAATAGTGATTTTCCAACAATTTCCACATCTTTAACCTTGAGTAAAATGTTGCTTTTTAGGGGAGGGGGGGGGGGAGGTGCATGCTAATGTCCTACCTTAACCAACTTATTAAATAGTTAGTTAATAATCACTCATTGTAAAAAGGGTCCTCTTTGTTAATAAAACCCAAAACTATTAGTAGGCTCTCATTACAAGTGGGACCATAGGTAGTTAAAATTATCTATGGATAGATATATATATTTAGTAGAAGGTTTTGTGATGTTTATAAATAATTTTGATTATATTTAGAGCATTTCTCTTGGAGGTTGCCTCATTGAAGAGGCAAGTGAATATATCTCTTTATTTTCTATCATCAAAGAGATATTTATTGGGTTTATTTCTCTATTTTCTCATGTTCTAGGGTTTTTCACTATATTTCATGTGAATTACACTATAGATGAATTTGGTATGGAAGAAAAAACACTACGAGCCTCAAATTTATCATTAACATACCATTTGGTTGAGGGTGCAGTCAAAGTACGTTGGAATATTGCAAGTGGATGGATTCTTCTATAATGATGGTTAAATAGAACCACAAGTGAAAATTCATGACGTAGTTAGAAGGGTATTCCCATGGCTTGTCTTGAAACTTTGGGATATCTGAAGGAAGCTTCATGGACATTGTAGTTCAATAACATCATGGGAAATGTGATCATTAGTCAACTTAGTTAAATCTAGAAGATTGAGGGAAGCCAAAAATTATAGGTTAGGGGTGGGGGGTTGCCATAGTGTGGGCTTGATGACTATGCAAAGGATGGTAATTGGTTACTACTAGGTAAAAGGGAATTGGGAAAAGTTTCTCCTAAAATAAAGGAACCCAACAAGCTAGGGTCAAGTGTTGTCAAATGTGGTGTATGTTAATATGTTGAGGCTAGAAGACCACGAACACCTCCTACCAAATTTGGGGGATCTTAAAGACGACAAGAATGATGGGGTGTAATGTGGTCCACAACGGTTCTCAGTGATGTTTGTGCACTTTGAGGGGAGGGATTCAAGTTATTTAATGAGTAATTTGGTTGAATTAAAACATATAAATCAAAGCAAGGTGATGTGAATGATGTTCAAATGTTTTGATCAGCTATAAAATTCAAGGAATATGAAAAGTGTAAAAACTTGAGGCCCTATAAGATCCAACATCCTTTTGGTAAAATTGTAATTAGGCCTTCCAAAGGTTTTCCACAATGGGACATGAATCCACTAGAAGAAAACTAGTGAAAGTCGAAAGGAGGGTATAATGACAAGTACTTGGGCACATTCTGAAGTTGTTGAAAATGGTTCCAATAGTTGTTCAAAATCACGTTAAGCCATATATGAGCCCCTATTTAACCCTAAACCCATTCTTAATCCTTATATATTGATCAGGTGCTCAAAATTATGTTCACAAATCAAAGTTGTCGGAATGGTGTGGAACCTAAATGACCATGTAGATCTTGTCATTCTCATCCAACACAAATCATTTTGCGGAAAACCGACACCGTATGCTCCTAGAAATGTGTTATGTCCACTTTGTCAAATGGAAAATTTTTCTTTTAAATGCAGGACAACCCAGTTAGCAGTCTTTACAGCTGACTGGGCATGCCTTCATGGTAGGGTGACTGTACAGTTTGACTTGGTCAAGGGTCATCTCCAGTGAATGGTATCGTGCCAAGTGGCACTTGGTTACGGTTCAAAATGGTGCAATTTTATTGGTGGATTGGTGGTCAACCATAGGCTGCCACCTGGCCCAACCCGGGGCCACCACGTGGTAACCCGAGGGCCACCAAAATATTGGGTCAAGTCCGAGCAACAGCAGGAGGGGTCGAACCCGTGACCACCGAGCACCAAGCACCAAGTCTTACCAATGCACCATAGCTATGTTTCTTATTATATAATGGTTGGCATACAGTTTTTTTATGTTATTTTTTGCGCATTGGGGGGAGAGGGTTGGGGTCTAGCCTTAGCCCCGGTCACTACTGGAGGCGGGACCACGAGCAGGAGGTTATCCCCGCGCCCCTTTTCTTAACCATAACCGCTACCGTAAACATTAACTGACACCATGTGATGTCGTGGTGTTAACCGTTCTTTCCAACCACCAACCCTAATCACTAAAACAAAAAAAAATTCCAACCTCCATGTGACCATGTCGATGTTTAATCCTGACGGTCAGGAATAAACCATGCGGTGATTTTTATTAATAAAAAAAATTATAAACCATAACACATATGGTTTTAAATCTGGATTTTAGGTGTTGGAAAGAAAATTAATGCCCCGAAAATTTCGCCCTATTTTTGGTGGAATTGGCACTCTGATAGCACTTTTGGGGGTGAAATTGTGGGTTTGGAGACAAAATTTGGGGAATATGTGGAACAAATAGTGGAGAAACTAGGGGAAGTCATAACTTGATGATTTTTTGGCAAAATTTTATACAGAAAGAGGCTACACAAGCATCTTTCAAAATTTTGGAGCTGATGGAATAGGTTTCAAAGTTATTTGAGCATTGTAAACACATGTAATCACACTTTTGAGAATAATAGAATAGGTCCAAGCCATTAGAAGTTGGACCAAGGAGACATATCCAAGGAAGGGTGAACTCCTTAATCATGTGCTATTGTGTTAATATTTATGGTGATGTTCATGTCTATTAGATGTTACTATTCATTTTTTTTTATGTTAATTTTTTCATGAAATTCACATTAAAAAAAAAAAAAAAAACTCATATTAAACTTGAAATTAACCTCTCAATTCTCAAGCACTTTGTTTATATTCTGAATTGGATCTTAGCACTGCAAAACTAATATTCCCATTGAGATCAAGTTGGTATCAGAGCGCTAGGTTTACTTGTTCAGGTAGGATTTAATTTGTTTTTCAAGTGTTTAAATGCTTACAAGGTTGAAGCTCAAGAGAGGAGAAGGAAAGCTTGTGGGTGCAAGTTCTCTAGTTGGATCAAGGAGAAGGAGGGCACATTTTCCACAATCTCCACCACAAGATTCACCTCTAGTTGCATTAAAAGATTTAGTAAGCATGTCTCATGAAGGAGAAATTGATAATATTTCAAATAATGAGAATGCTTTTAGGAAGTCTTTCTTTGACATGACAGAGATGATGAAGGTCCTCTATGAAGAGAGGAACACAAGGTTGCAAGGTGAAAGATCCAGGCCTCCAAGAGGAGAGGGTTCTCCAGGAGGAGGAGGTAATGGAAATGGTGATAAGACACCATCTACTCCACCATCATCCTCACCATCATCTTCACCTTCATCTTTGTCCTCTTCCACTACTACAACCCTTACTCATACTGAATTGGTAAATAACCTTTGTTAAAACTTGATATTAAATTTGAGCTGCCTATGTATAATGGTGAAGTGAATGCAGAGAAGCTTGATAATTTGGTTCATCAGTTGGAGGTCTATTACAAAATTCAAAACCTTCAATATGATGATACAAATACACACTAGCTTCCTTGAGACTAGAGGGTGCAGCACTAGTTTGGTGGGAAGCCAAGACACAAGATGAGATTAAAAAAAATGGTAATATATCACTCTCTTGGTCTAATTTCATTGCTACAATTAAAAGACAGATTTACCCTCTAGCATATATGCAAAAATCCATCATGAATTGGCATAAATTCAGACAACTTAAGGGTCAAAGTGTGCAAGATTACACCCAAGAATTTAGAAAAAAAGCTATTATGTTAGGTGTTGATTTGCATTCACAAGACATATTTCTGAAGTATGTAGGGGGTTTACATATATACCTAAGGCATACTATCCTTATGTTCAATCCCAATAGTCTAGATGAGGTTTGTTTGTGAACCACCCACCTTGAGGCAAGAGGGGAAAATATTCTAGAAGAGGGTAAAAAGAAGCCATTTAAGGGTGGAGATAAAGGAAATGGAAAGAAAAATGCATTTGTTAAAGAGGAAGGAGATAAAATGACATGCAAACATTGTTGTTAGGCCTTGAAATTGTCATTTACTTCCATTACATTTTCACTTATATTTCCATATTATCACCTTCACTCCATCTCCATTTCGTTACATTTACCTTACCATTACCATTATTGGGTTACATTTATGTTTTTCCAAACTTTATTAATTCCTAGTATTTTTAAGTGAATTTGTGGTTAAAAATTAGAAAATAATATGCACATACTTATACCTAACAAGTGGAATGAGTTTGTTGCCATGTGTAGGTCAAAAAGAAGCTTCCAGAAGACCCTTATGTAGCCTCCTAAGGCCAAATTCTAATTTGGATGGAGAGGATCGTGCAATCATAAGGATATGTGTCTCATTTCCTATTTGTATTGTAACTCTAAGAAGACATGTGCCTTATCACTTCCTATTTGGATTGTAAATCCAGAGATATAGGGAGAGACTCATTGACTCTCATTAATGAGATAACTTCTCATATTTTGTATAAATAGGGGAAGCTTTCTCCTATCAAATCATGTGTAAAATTGGAGTTATGCTCAAGCTTTGAATACAGAATTAGATTGTGGCACCTTACTCATGAATGTTCCTTCATTTTTTACTTGGTTTTTCTTACATATGGAGCATCTCGATTTACCATCTCTCATACTTTTATATCAACTACCTAAAATGTGTGAGATTTACTTACTTTTATAGATTAAAGTTTATTTGCTTTCTTAGTATTAGTTTTAGAACGACTATGTAATCTTTTCTTTTCTAAAAACATTTCAAAAGGATAGATTTATCTATTTTCCAATTGGATTAAGTTTGAGGCAATAGAGATCACAATTATTTAGTTTCCTTTCATGTTTTGTTATTTACTTTCTTAGATCAAATTATCAATTCATTGTATAATTGAATGTTCCTAAAAGATTAGGCTAAGAAGGTGTTCCAAATTGGGTGATTGAATGTTCAACCTATACAATCATTGAGCTTTACTTTTACATGCTTTTACATTGCTTTTTAGATCCTCATTCAATTGTATAATTGGGTGCTCTTAAAGATCATTTCAAGAAGGTGATTTTATCATATTTTTAAATGTAATACTTGAATACCTAACTTGTGCAATTATTGAGTTTTCCCTTTGCATGCTTTAATTTCTTTTCTAGATTTAAATACTAAATTATAATCGGTTGCTTGTATGTCATCTCAAGAGGTTGATTCTATCATATTGGATGTTGAAGTGATTGAACATACCTTATTTGTTTTCCTTTACATGCTTTGAAATGCTTTCTTACATTAAAATTTCAATTCCTGCAAGTGTGGTTGCTCGTGCTATATTTTCTTTTGAATTTGTTTTCTTTATTTTCATTACTTGATTTCATAGGTTAGTTGAATTTCATTTTCATTATTTGATTTCATATATTATATGAATTGGTTTTTGTTATTTTGTAGTTAGATTGATCTAAACTGAAAGACAATTTCTAGCACATACAGTGCACGCATGCTTCACAAGTTTACGAAACCCCCGGGTTGACAAATTAAATGACAAGCAATTATTTTTCCCCAACAATTGTTCCAAAGAGGTTCATGGCGAATATCACTGTTGGAAGCTTCATCCATAGATGAGGCCTAAGAAATTCAACAACAAGGGAAATCATAAAACAACTACAACCATTCAATGGGATTTGGGATCCGACTCGAGTGATGAAACTAAAATTACAACCATGGGTATGAAAGGAAAAGAATCCATTTCTAGCACTAGTTCATCAAATTGTCACACTAGTACTCCAAATGAAGAAACAAGAATTGAATTATTTCATGTGAGGGTTATTTCAAAACATACAAAAAACGACACACTATTTGATAGTGGGTCTCAAGCCAATTTGATAACTGAATACTTAGTCAAGAAAATTAATCTCGAAACCATTCCTCATAATAAACCATATCCATTGGGTTGAATATGCAAGAACATAAATTTTTAGGTTACAAGAAAGTGTATTCTTTGATTTGCAATCACAGCAAACTTCATTGATAAAGTTGAATTAGATGTTGTACCGCTTGATATTTCAAGAATTTTTTTGGGTAGTCCTTACTTCTATGATAAAAAATCCATCTTCTATCACCATGAAAACAAGTACCACTTGTTCAAAAATGGTGTGGAGTATATTGAGAGCTCATCGCAAGAAACTAAATCTTTCAATACTTAATGCAGGGAAAATGAAAAGACTAGTGAATTCAAGCAAGAATTTTGTGCTTCTTATGATTAAACCAAAGAATGATGTTGATTATGAAGCATTTCAAGGTTGTGATCCAAATTTTAAATCTTATTTGATTGAAGTGGTTAATCAAAATAATTAGATGTTTCACGATCCAAAGGGGTTACCTCCCAGGAGGATAAGCCAGCATGAAATACAGTTGCAACAATATTGTCCTCTTCCTAACATTGGTATGTATAGGATGTCGGTGTTGGGGAGTGCTAAAATCAAAAATAAAATTAAAGAGTTGTTGGAAAAAGGGATCATCCGACCAAGCACTTCGCCATGCGGATCACCTATTGTGTTGGTGCCAAATAAGAATGGAACATGGCACATGTGCGTAGATTTATGTGCATTGAACAAGATTATGGTAAATAATTGTTATCCACTTCCTAGAATAGATGATTTTCTTGGTCAATTTAAAGATGCACAGTATTTTACTAATTTGGATTCAAGGAGTGGCTACCATCAAATTATAATTTTTGAAGGTGACATTTGGAAGACAACATTCTAAACAAATAAAGGCTTGTTTGAATGCCTTGATATGCCTTTTGGTTTATGTAATTCTCTTGCTACCTTCATGTGTGTGATGAATGATGTTTTAAGGCCATTTCTTGATGAGCTTTTCATCGTCTACTTAGATGATATCTTAATTTTTAGTAAATCACTTGATGAACATGTCATGCATGTAATAAAAGTACTTGATGTCTTGAGGAAAGAAAAATTGTTTTTGAAGATGTCAAAATGTGAGCTTGGTAAAAATTATTTGGTGTACTTGGGGCATATTGTTGGAGGAGGCGAGTTGAGGGTATACCCCTCTAAGGTTGAGGTCATTGTGAATTGGTCAATTCCCAAGACATTCACTAGGGTAAGAAGCTTTTTGGGAGCAGCCTAATATTGGATGAAGTTTATTGCTAACTTCTATTCTATCACACCTCCTTTGAATGAATTAACTAGTGTGAAAAAGGTCTTCCATTGGGGAGGAAATAAGCAAAAAACATTTGATGGTTTGAAAGAGAAGATCATTTCAGCCCTAGTACTTGCACTATCAGACTTGATACAGCCCTTTGAGATTCAAAATGATGCAAGCAACTATGCCATGGGCACAGTCCTTATGCAACATGGTAAACCCATTTCATTTCATTCATGAAATTTTAATGGTGCAGTGCTTAACTATCCTAATTATGACAAGGAGCTTTATGTGTTGGTTCAAAGTGTGAAAAAGTGGAAACACTACTTGATGGGAAAGGAAACCATCATACACACCAACCACCAACCATTGCAATACTTGCAATTGCAAACTAATTTTCAGCAGTCAAGGCACTTTTGATAGATGGGTTTCCTACAGCAATTCCACTTGCTCATTGGGTATAATAAAGGTATATACAACAAGGTTTTTGATATGCTTTCTAGACCTATTATTAGTGCAACTACTTTTCTCAAGCATAATTCTATTTTGAAAGAAAGCTATATTGATAAATATTCATGTGTAATAACTTTCAAGATGTTTATACAAGCTCTAGTTAAGGCAACCAAGTAGAGGAATTGGATTACCATGTACATAATAACTTTTCGTATCATTTTGGAAAGATTTGTATTCCACAGGGGGAGAGAGTGAATGTCATAAGGGAAGCACACACTTCTCTTATTGTTGGATATTTCGGTGTAAGAAAAATAGTGGCACATCTCCATAGGTATTTCTATTGGCCTCGTATGCTTGAAAGTGTGTCACGTTTCATTAAATGTTGTTCATTATGTGTAGTCAGTAAGCCTAGCAATAGGAATTTATGAGTGTACACACCACTTCCTGTAGCTTCACGTCCATGGGAGAGTGTTTCTATGGATTTTGTAGGAGGCCTTCCATTTTCAAAAATAGGTCATGATTATTTGTATGTAGTTGTGGATAGGTTCTGCAAGATGTGTATATTAATGCCATGTAAAAAGAAAATAATAGCTTAACAAACAAATCACTTATTCTTTCAGCATGTTTGGGTTCATTTTGGTTTTCCCACATCCATTGTTAGTGATCGATATTCTTGATTTGTTCAGAATTTTTGGTCAAGTTTGTTGGACTTTATGGACACCAAGTTGAAGAAGAGTACAGCCTTTCATCCTCAAGCAGATGGTTAAACTGAGGTGGTCAATCGAATATCCATACATCTTCTTCAAGGATACTGTAGTAAGCATTCTAAGTTGTGGGATGAAAACTTACACTACATTCAGCATGCTTACAACCATGCAAAACACTCCTCTACACAAACATCGACATTTGAGGCATGTCATGGATACTTGCCTAGATCGCCACTAGATTTCATTTTTGGGGAGGATGTTGCTATTTATGGCCATAGCGACATAGAAAAAACCAAGAATTTCATAGAACAAATCCAATTGATACATCAAACAGTTCAAGATCAGCTTGAAAAGAGCCAAGGAAAGTATAAAGAAAGGCATGAAAAGCATCATGTAGATCACAAGTTCCAAGTTGGTGATGAAGTTTGGCTTCACATTAGCAAAGAAAGGCTTCAAGGGGGAGGTAAAAAACTAAAACCAATCCATTATGGTCCTTTCATAATTTTGGAAAATCTTGGCGAAAATGCCTTCAAGTTAGATTTGCCTTCATACAAGCAAATTTTCTTTGTTGTTAATGTTGAAAACTTGAGGTTGCATGAGCCTCCATTGATTGAAGATCAAGGAGACCATGTTTATATTCCTTCTATTGAAGAATTTTCTTCTGAATACCTTGATGAGCTTCAACAAGACACCATTCTTGACAGAAGAACAAGGACATCAAAAAGAGGGAGTGTAGAATACCTTCATGTGGGGCTCGAAGGCACAATTCCTTCTAAGTCCAAATGGATTGAGATTGGAAAGGTGAGGAAATTTTACACTCATCTTCTGAACAACTGAAAGTGATATTTTGGGTTCCAAAAGCTTCTAATGGGGAGGAGTTATCAGGTGCTCAAAATTATGCTCAAAAATCAAATTTTTTGGAATGGTGTGGAACCTGAACGACCACGTCGATCTCGCCATTCTGAATCTGGCGCAATTCATTTCGCGGAAAACCAACACAATATGTTCCTAGAAACATGTTTTTTCAACTTTGTCAAATAGGTATTTTTTTTTTTAAATGCAGAATAGCCCAGTCAGCAGTCCGTACATCTGACTCGGCATGCCTACATGGCAGGGTAACTATACAATTTGACTTCGTCAAGGGTCATCTCCAGCGAATGGTATCGTACCAAGTGGCACTTGGTTACTGTTTCAAAATGGTGCAATTTTATTGGTGGATTGGTGGCCAACCACGGGCTACCATGTAGCCCAGCTAGGGGCCGCCACATGGCATCTTGAGGGCCACTAAAATATTGGGTCAAGTCTGACCAACAATAGCGGGGGTTGAACCTGTGACCACTGAGTACCAAGCACCAAGTCTTACCAATGTGGCATAACTATGATTCTTATTATATAAGGGTTGGCATATAGTTTTTTATGTTATTTTTGGCTCGTTGGGGGGAGGGGGCTGAGGTCTAGCCCCAGCCCTAGTCACTGTCGAAGGCGGGACCACGGGTGGGAGGTTAGCCCTACGCCCTCGTTCTTTACCATAACCACTACTCTAAACATTAACCGGCACCATATGATGCTATAGTGTTAACCGCTCTTTCCAACCGCCAGCCCTAACCACTAAAACAAACATTTCCGCCAACCACCATGTGACCATGCCAATGTTTAATGCTAGCGGTTAGGCATATCGTGCGGTGATTTTTATCAATAAAAAAAATTATAAACCATAACGTATATGGTTTTAAATCCAGATTTTAGGCATTAGAGGGAAAATTAATTCTTCGACAATTTTTCCTTGTTTTTGGCGAAATTGGCGCTCCGATAGCGCTTTTGGAGGCGAAATTGTGGGTTCGGTACCAGATTTTGGGGAATAGTGGAGAAACTAGGGGAAGTCATAAATTGAGAATTTTTTGGAAAATTTTGATGTAGAAAGAGGCTACACAAGAATTTATTGGCATTCTAGAGCTGATGGAACAAGTTTTAGAGTTGTTTGAGCATGGTAAACACATGTGATCACACTTTTGATTATAATAGAGGAGGGCCAAGCCATTGGAAGGTGTACCAAGGAGACGTAGCCAGGAGGGGTGAACTCCTTCATCGTGTGCTATTGTGTTACTGTTTATGGTGATTTTCATGTCTGTTAGATGTTACTGTTTAATGTTTTGTTTATATTAATTTTCTCATGAAATTCACATAAAAACACATTAAAACTCATATTAAACTTGTAATTAACCTCTAAATCCTCAAGCACTTTTTTTATATTATGAATTGTATCTTAGCACATAAAAACTAATATTCCCATTCAAATCATATATTGAGTGATACATTTCTATTGTTATATTTTTATGTCAGTTATAACCCTTCATGGTCCCATTTTATTATAATTATACCCTTTCTTTCTCTCTCACACACGCACGCACACTAAGGATACTTTCTCTTAAGATAATTAAATATTTTCTTCTACATTTTATTCACTTTAAAAGGAGATCTCCCCCATGAATAGGAACATAATTATTGTTCGTTAGCATTTTTAAGAAGCAATGTTCATAACTTTTGGTATTAGAGCTTATGATCATCGGGTTTTATTGCTTCAAATGAGTCATATGAGCATTTTTGCTATATTTTTTTTGTGAGACGCTTTATACAGTAATTTTTTTAGCATATTGAATAAAAATATCATGGAAAATTCAGTTAAAATTCTAGATCTCGGTTCACTATGATTTTAGAGATATGATATGAGGAAATTAGGGTTCTTGAACACACTGAAATAAATTTCAAAGATGTTAGTTTGGAATTTTTTCTATAACATTTTTTGGGGATGTTATAGACCATGAAATTTTGAGGATATATAGGTGATACCACTGAGTACTTGAAAAAAATTGAACATTTAGTTCACTATACGTTTGGAGATATGCCTTGAGGAAGTTAGGGTTAGTGGATGTTGTCAAAATTAGTTTCAAACACGTTTGTTTGGTATTTTCACTATAAATTATTTTAAAGTATGTTTCTAATTGTGAAATTTTGAAAAAATAGAGGAGAGTTATCTAGGTACCTATGGTACAAAATTTACTTTCGTTCGTTGTACTTTTGGATATATACCTTGTGGAACTAAGGGAATCTGAATAGTCCTTAAATCAATTTCAAACAAGTCAAATTGGTACTTTTTCTGTAGCATATATTATGGGACTTGTCAGATTGTGAAATTTTCAAAGATCTTAGGAAACATATAGAAGTACCTCAAAATTTAGAATTATATTTGAAGAATGGGACATGTGGGACACTACACAATTTTTCTCCTAGTAAGAGACCAAAAATCAACAATTTTTTGGAAAGTTACCATAAATTTCACTTCATAGATCAAATTCTGGCCAAAGTATCGAATTGCAGATAAGAGATATCAAAATATTATAGAATAAAATTTTAGATACACAAGTGCTAAAATACCATACATATACACACACATATATATATATATATAGAAAAAATTCCAGTCATCTAGATATCCTCCAAATTAATGTTTTTAAGGTAAATAACTTACAAGTGACTTGACTTTTGATTAGAAGATATTTTTTCTTTGGATGGATGAAAATTGTGATAAAGAGGAGTACTATTATTATTTTCTAACATACCCCAAAAGAAAGCTACTACACCAATTAAACCTCCTAATGGATCACCCAAGACTCATGAAGAAAGTGAATACTAAGAATCACAGTTCTCCCAATTAGAGAGGAAAGTAAGGAAATGGATGGTAGTATGTTGAACGAGGTGAATTTATCAATGTATCAAGAAAAAGTTAAAAGTTAAAATATGGATGAAATGGAAAATAATTTGAATCAAAATAAAGAAGAAATACAAAAATCCATTAGGGAAGAAATAAAAGAATTACAAACCATTCTATTAAAATATTTCCCTGAAAGGGATGTGGAGGTCCAAGGAAATCATCAAAATAAGGATAAGCATGGCGTTGAGACTTAATCATGTATGGAGAGTATTTTATCACAATTGAAGAGCAATACTACTTGTAATTTGTCGTATGTTTCACTCCTATCTTGGCTTGAATGCTCTAATCCTATCTCTAATCATTATAATTAAAACCTATACAACCAAATGACACAAGCCAACGATTTATGGAATTTATGTAGCATCCTATAATTACTTCATTCAATGCATCAACATGGCATCAAAATACATTAAATCATAACATCATATCTAGGAAAACAAAGAATTATTTGCATTAATAGAAATGGAGTGAGTTACAACCAAAAATAAGTGTTGATCTTGTAGAAGAGCTCATCCAAGTTGACTTGTCCTTGTTTTTCACAAAGTGCACCTCTAATCACCCCGATGCATGGAATAATGACTCTTCCTAGTAGCATCATGAGGATAGAATATATCTCCAAAATCCAAGCCCTAGCTTGTGGATGGCCACAAATATAGAGGAGAGGGAGGTAAGTTAGGAGTTCTTATCCATTTTCCAATCTAGGGATTGAGATCCACCCTTGATGGGAGGATGGGATCAAAGGATAAGGGATGGAAACTCCAAGGAGGGATAGCATAGGAAAAAAAAATTAATATGAGGTACATATTTTTACAAAAAATTGGAAGCTTCTAGAAGAAGAGGCTTTCAGAATCTCTCTATTTTTCCTGAACTTCTATAACCAACGCAAGAGCATAGTGGAGAAACCTGTAGGTGATCAATGCAGGCCACATTGGAGAAACATGTAGGTGAACACTATCCACTTGGAGGCTAGGGACCATTGGTCCTAAAAATTATTGAAACAAGGTGTTTTTAGGCAGAAACTTAAATTGGGATATGAGAGTCTCATGCATAGGGATTTGTGTTATGATTATGTCAAGGGGTAAAAGGATGTTGATTGATCTAGTTTGTAGGGTGACTAACCAGATGTGAAAAAATTTCCTATAACATATTTTCCCCTAGATCGCAAAGTCAGGAATGGTGACTAATGGCTAAAGTGCTTTACCTTGTTACAATTCAAGATCAAGAACAACCAGTGAGATCATATTTTGTTACAATACATTTACATCATGATATCTTTGTTGAGGGAGGCATACCCATACTCAACACATACGCTAAAATTACATGTACAATGATCAAAATACATGTCCAGTAATGAAAAATGGTGGAATAATGACTGGATGACTGTCAGTATGAACACATCCATCATACATTGTGATATTATATTTATCCTGAAATCGCAGCCTGGATGGATGAAACTAGATCTGGGGTCTTCTATCTCGTTCACATGATCGTCCAATGTACAAGTCTAACCATGTGAATCAATGATATGGATTCGAACATGGTAAACACCATCTGATTACCAACCAATGATGTAAATTATTAACATATGCGAGAGAAACCACTGATGATGTTAATAGATCTCAAGGTATTATAGTAAAATCTGTATGGTGTGAATAAATGAGTTGATTTCGAACACCACATAGAATATCTCGGTTAAATGCCAATGATGTAAACCTATCGTCGAGAGAGAGTAAAATTTCCATTGATGTATGTAAGCACCAAGGTACTGAAAGGTTGTTTCTATGTCATCTTCCTTAATAATGAGTTAATTTCAATAGGAAGTGACGCGTCGTAGGAGGGCCTTGATGTATCCCCCATCAATGACATGAAACAGGTATCATAATTTGAGACAAAATGATGTCTATACATAATTGGATCAAGAATGGAATACATAGAATGAAGGCTCAAGAGTATTGTAGCATATATTGACTTAATGACTTGTCTTGAACACAGCGGTGACACTGAATGGAGTTGGAAGCATTGACACAAAACTGAAAATGGAGGTTTTCAAAGGGTATAATGAACCAAATACAAGAAAATTTCCCAACCCTACAGCCATGGATATGAATTCGAAAAGTGTCGTGTTCAAGAGTGACTCGCTGCCATTAGAAAATGGAGTACCATGTTTTCCCAATTTATAGAACCATACTAGTTAGTACCTCTTTATTTTTAACAATATTGAGGAGGATAACATATGCTTAATCTGTATGTAAACATTTTAGATGAATCCCTCTGAGTATGTTTAACAAACCCCGAGAAGGAGCGGTTTGGCCTTGTCATGATTGACAAGTCCATCATTGTGTGATATTTTAAAAAGTCCAACGAAGGTAAAACTCAACATATTTTTCATGTTTAGAGAGTTTTAAAAATAGGTGAAAAATAAAACTCCAAATGTTCATTTTCATAGGTAGTACCTTGAATTCGAAAAGGTAGAAAACACTACCCAAGAAAACCTCTTAGCCATGCTTGACGAAGGTATTCATTTTTCGTAGTTAGTCTATCTCAGTCTGGAAAGGGGTTAAACTTATATTGAGTAGAAATATCTTCATTTACTTTAACAAGTTCAAAAGGACAAGTGCTCGGAAATATTTTCATATTTTGGGAGTCTGAAAAGAGCTAAAAGAGGACTCCAGGGGGTTCCTTTTTCGTGAGTTTATGGAACCCAAAAAAGTGATAAAAGTGTACTCCTTGGTTAAAATCATCTACAAAAACATGACAAAATTTGTTAAACAGTTATCGACCTGCTCAAAAAACCACAAAAAGGATCAAACATACCTATTTCATGATAATAATAAAAATGAATTATTACTAGGTCAAAACATTAGATATGATAAAATAATATAAAAAAGACCATAAGTAATGAAAATCACTTTTCATTTTTACCATTTGACATTCACCTTCAATAGTGAGAACTTTGAGCCCTTTTCTCCCTTGATCTTCTATAGCTGATCGAGATCAATCCGGTGGATCATTTCCAATGTGGTCACTTCTAGGTAGGAGCTAAGACCATTTTCTTTCAATTCATGGTCCCCTTTTGTGATTTCATGCAACTTTTATGGATTTTGAGAGCCTTGGGGTTCTAAAAATTTTCCCTAGGACCAATGTAGGCTCTTAATGTTGAAAACTACATTGTACCAGGGAAATATTACACTATAGGGAGGGTTTCAACGCTCTGTCATCCCTTCAAGGTTAGCGTTGGGCGCAATTCCCTAGTAAAAATTTCCAGTTTTCTCAAAATTTGCCAAGTTTTTTGCATGAAAATTATTCTAATGAGTCTCTTATTGATTTTTTAGGTACTTATCAGCACAAAATGGCCTTTTGTGGAGAGAAAGAGAACATGAATAATAATATATGAAGGCAGCAAATGATCCTACCACCATTCAGGCACTCAAAAACTGTGGATTGTTGAAATTCTTCTGGTTACCCGGCATGATGCAACAGATGGAATTACTTAAGCTCCTTGTTCATTCATGGGATGTATAGGCATATGAATTCAGGTTAAGGGAACATCGACTTGAGATCAAAGTGGAAGGCATATACTTTCTGACAGGTTTGTCCATTAGGGGTGCCCCCATCTCTCTCATAGGAGGGAGAAGTGGAGGAGAGTTAGTGAAATATTACATTGCCACTTATTATAGACCTTAAGCACATCCAATTAGAGATGGGAATATCAGCATTAGATATGTGTAATATCCCAATTAGACATGAGCTAGTTGGAATATTAATTTTTGTTTTGCTTTCTTGTTTAATGAATAAGAGGATAATGGAGATCCATGAATCTCCTTAATAAGAATAAAATCAACGCCAATGCGAAAAGAAGACATCTTGGCAACTTAATTAAGCACCCTTAGGTGTGAAAAGGGCCTGGAACACCTTGACTAGGTCAACTTTGACAAAATCAACAGCGTTGTCATGGAGTAGTGGCATTCAATGAGGGACAGCATAGTTTTAGATGGACTCTTTGCATGGAAGTAGTGTCATTAATGGATGGGCCTTAGGGTTATAAATCTCATTTCTTATATAAGGAAGAGGATGGCAGCCATATTGGATTATGAATTGGTATATGATATTTCTGAATATATGGTATGTTTAGAAAATATAGCTTTCTTTGCTTGTTTAGTTAATATTGCAAGTGTTGTTTAGCACAGGGTGTTCCTGATTGAGAATCCCACCTCTTTCCTTGATAGGCTTCTTGGAAGAGTTTGCACTACATTCCATTATCAGGCATTTGGCCAAGGCTTCAGTCTTAATGTACATCACAACTCTTGTTGATTATTTTGTGTTGTGTTGCAGGGCAGAAGTGTGGAGGTTTGATTTGGGAGATTTCTGAGCTACATCTCATTGGAGGGAGGTTCCTTTCTCTTTGGAGGCTAGTAAAGAAAGCCCTGGAGCTTTATTGACACATTTGGCATCAGGTCGTAGTATATTTATCCCCTACAGCACAATATCAGCCTGGATCTATGTTATCTTAGGGAGGAGTCGCAGGGATATTTGTGGTAGGTGATTTGGAGGGTGATTTCTTCAGTGAAGGGGCTAGCCTTTCATCCAGAGGATCCATTCGAGGATAGAACGTTCATTCTTATATCAGCTTCAGCCATTTTTCTCTTCAGTCATTTGCTGCAACATACTTTCAGCCATAGGGCTACAGCTCATATTGTATTTTGGGGTGTTTTTCCTGGAGACCCTTTTGGGTTCTTTTTTGGAGGTTGTATACAGTCCAGATCTTTATTTTTTCATGTATTGTGGCACATCTCAGCCTTTTTTGTACTCATTTTTTGTAGCATTGCTTTTAAAACTATGTTGTAGCAGTGTCTCCAGCATTTTGATATATTGAAGAAATTTCTGGATTATCCATAGTTTTAAAAAACATTGGTTGATGTTTCGAATCCCAAAGGGGATCCATCATCAGGACAAGATTTTTGAATAAAGAAAGAAAGAAGGACATAAGGTCAGGATTTTTATAGTGATAATGGGATCCCCATTCTCACCTATTGTTGCTAACTTATTTATGGAGCACTTCGAGAAGAAAGCCCTCGCCTCCTTTCCCTTAAGTCCAGCTTGGTGGATAAGATTTGTAGTTGACACCAACATAAAATGGACAAATGGTATGGAGAATCTCGAGAAATTCTTCAATCACCTCAACTCAATTTCCTCTGAGATTAAGTTTACTATGGAGATTGAAGAAAACAGGAGCATTCCTTTCTTGGATTTCCTTGTTACTAGAAAGGAAGATGGAACATTGGGGCATAAGGTATTTAGGAAGAAAACCCATACTGACATCTATCTTCATAATGAGTCTTACCATCATCCTGCTCAGAAATTTGGGGTTCTTAACACTCTTGCTGTAAGAGCCCTGAGGATTTCCAATGAGGAACACCTAAAGGATGAGATCACTCACTTAACAATTGTTTTCATGGGTTTAGGTTATAAAGAGATAGAGATCAAAAGAGCCATCAGAAGAGCTGAGGGTTCGGTCATATCAAAGAAATGCCTAGGACCTCAAGAAAGTTGTGGTAGGGTTTTTATACCATACATTAGGGGTGTTACGGATAATATAGCTAAGGTTCTGGGAAGGAGTGATATTTTTGCGCAATTTTCAGTAGCAGGAACCATAAGACAAAAGATGCGGTCAGTCAAAGATAGTATTAGTCCTGAACAGCTTAAAGGTGTTTACAAGATTGACTATTCCTGTAGGAAAAGTTACATTGGTGAGACCGGGCGCTCTCTTCAAAAGTGTCTTAAAGAGCATGGTGCTGATATCAAACATGAGCGATCTCATACCTCGGCCCTTGCTGATCACTCCTCTAAAACCAAGCATCATTTGCCTCTTGAGGATGCTAAAATCATTGCTAGGTAAAAACACTATCATAGAAGAAAAATTAGAGAAGTGCTCGAGATTGTAAAACACCCGCATAACATTAACAGAGATGGAGGATTCGAGATCAGTGACAGTTGACGACCTCTAATTCGACAGATGTGCTCTCAGGGTTCATCCTCTTCCAAGATATAGTAACACAGGTTTGCTTCTCTTTATTAAAAATCTTTTAGGGCTTGATCGATGCTAACAACTATGTAATTAGTTACTTTTAATAATTATGCTTATTAATTAATTTTTATTTTTAAAAAATAAATAATAAATAATTATTATGAGTTTCTATAGCTTTTTAATAAATTAATAAATTAAAATAAAAATAATAATGATAATTAATCTTTCAAATTTATTACAACATGTGATTAATTGAAGATTGAAATTTTTTTAATAATAATAATTATAAATAATAAAACTTCATTTTCTTAACATTTATTTACTCGTCTGAATAAATATTTGTTAACAGTAGTTAAGTAAATTATTATTTATTATTGTTTTTATTAATTTTGAAATTATTCTAATTAATAATTAATAAATATTATTATATTATATTATATATTCTCACTAAATTATTGATTAAAAATTGACCCTTATTTTATTTAATTAGATATTGTAAATTAATATTAATTATAATCTAAATAAAAAAATCTAAACTTAAGTAACATGTAGATTTTTAATTAATACAATTATTACTTTATCTTTTTATAATTTATTTTAATAAAAAATAGTAACATTTAGGTTGTTTCATTATAACTAATATAAAAATTTAAATTTATATATTTATTAGAGTAGAATAGTTATTTATTTATTAAAATTTATTAGAATTCATTTATTATTATTATTATTATAAAATTATTAATATTATTAAATTAAATTATATATGATATCATATAAATTTTATCATAAATTTATAAAATTTATTAAAAAGAAATTAATAAATTTAAATAAATTATAGATTAGGAATTAATCTGTTCTTGTCATCTTTTTTTCTCATTATCACTATAAAAACCCTAACCTTCTGTCTTTTTTTCTTTCTTCATTCAAAAATCTTGTCCTGATGATGGATCGTCGTTGGGATTCGAAACGTCGACCAATGTTTTTTAAAATTGTGGATAATCTGGAAATTTCTTCAATAAATAAGAACCACTGAAGCTTAAAAACCACATTTGATATAGTAGCAGCACCTCTTTTGAGGGATTTTTCCTTTGGAGGCTTGTTCTATCTTGTATTATGTTTTGTGGCCCATTATTTTCTACCAATTTGCTGCTTTTATAATGAATGGAAGGTCTCCATATTGGCCTCATGTTTTGATCTAATGTTTACACTGCTATTTCCATGGTTTTGGTCTATATTCCTGCTTTTCCCATTTGAGAATATTACAGTGGTATCAGAGCATAATCTTGGCTCAGCCTGTGCATCTTGAAAAGCCAATATGTCATCAGAAGAAGGAGACCCTCTCATAGATAGAGAGAGAAGGCATCTCAAAAGAATGAACTGGAAGTTAGACTATACAAATGATAAAGAAGACAAGGGTAAAATCCCTTTATCGGGAGAAGATGAAGAGAAGGAGTATCCCAAACTGCTTCTCAAAACTATGCAAGATATTGCTAGAGAAATAAAGGATATCAGGCTGGATATATACAAGGAATCCCCTAAAGGATTTCTGCATGGTGAAGGCTCTGGCATTTCTCATCGCTGGAGTGATCAACCAGTGAAGCAGCAACAAGTTTCCCAATGCTCTACAATGCCTACATTCTTAGTAGTGAGAAATGAAGGGTTTCAAGAACAAGAAACTCTTGAAGACTATTTCATGGAGTATGAGTCTCAATCTCAGAGATTCAAGGACCACTTGATTTTTCAAGAATTTTGTCAGATCAAGGACAATAGGAGACCCATGCATCATAATAGAGGTGGAGGATTCATTCAGAATCATGATCTACACTGCACTATGGGCAGATTTTTCTTACCCAACTTTGATGCGTCATCTAAATTCACTGCCAAATCATGGGTAGAGAAACTTGACATCTACTTCCAGCTAAACAAAGTACTGGAGATGGAGGCCATTAAGATGGTAGTGCTGCACCTTGAGGGTGAAGCACATGATTGGTGGTTCCATGGCTTGTCTACATTGGGTCATGCCAACGTGACTGCATATTCGGAGTTCATAAGGAGGTTGGTGGAGAGGTTTGATAGAAGAGATCTTGAGGCACCATTCATGGGGCTAGCAAAGCTCAAACAATCAGGTAATCCAGAAACTTACATTTCTGAGTTTTTAAAACTTTCTGTTATGGTTCCTTATTTATCTGTAGCAAGAAGGGTCTATATGTTTGTTGATGAGTTAGAAGAACCTCTTCATGGGTTGGTTAAGTATACCAAGTCCACTACCCTTCAAGATGCCATTGAAAGGGCTAGATATTTACAAGATGCCTTGCTGTTACACCATTTTTTGGTCATCTAACCCATTGTTATTAGATGGACCCAAATACACCATGTAAGACCAATCTTACCTTAAGTAAAATTGCATTCACTATGAAAAATAACTTAGTAAACCACCTTTATTAAGTTGTTTATGGTCTAAACAGGAAACCTCGTGAGGAAATATTAAATAAATCTACATTTGTTTGATTCTCCTCAAGGAATAATTAGTTAAATAGCAATTTAATTAATATTCCTGGTTATATTTAACCTAAAACAGGGAAATTAATTAGATAAATCATTATTTATCTTATTATTTCCTAAGAATAATTATTTAAACCTTATTTGAATAATATTCTTTGTTGAATATGACTAAATCACCCTTAAATAATTAAATAAATCATTATTTATTTGATTATTATTCAACCACATCCTTAAAATGATAAATAAATCATTTATTTATTTATTATTTACAAATATAGGTTTTTCCCATTCATTTACCACATTTTTTTGCCTAAATATCACTCTGGATCTATACTTTTGGTCTGACTATTGATCCACCATCATAGTCATATTTTGCTACCATTTTTTGTCTGGGTTTTCTACACCATCAAAAGAGAGGAATTTTAGATCTGAAGTGCTGAGGACTTACAAGAACCCATCCCATTGAGGAGAATAGGGAACACCCTCTTGTGTTTTCCTCCCAGGTGCCATTAATACAAAATTCATTCAACATATTCTTGTCTTTTCTATTGGATGCATGGAGTAAATCTTGTTTTTTCTACTGCTTAATGTCTTCTAATGCATAGATCTAGATTTTTGCAGCATTTTATCTTGATCATCTAACTACATATCTGAGGATATTGGCAGCCATCTTTGTTGTTAGGGTTGTTTGTTATGCGCAGCTAAAGTGGTCTTTTTTCGTACACTTGGAATTAAGATTCATACTAAAAACTGGCGAATCCACACGGGTTTACGATTACGGCCGCTATCATTTTTCTGATCCTTGCATATCCAGCCGCTTCAAACCCTAGGATTTCTCTTCAGCCCCTTGTTTTTTCTTTTCTTGATGTTGTTTTTAACCTATAAAACCTTAAAACGATAAAAATTCTAACTTCCGTATGTTTTCGGACCTATTACGTAGGTGACAGACATCAGCCGCAGCTGAGACAACAACTCTTTCTGAAATCTGCCGCCAAAAGTGCCAGAAGTGCAGGTAGCACTTTTTGGCCCAAAAACTGCGACCTATGTTGAAAACAGGTCAGAAACTGTGACCTGGACTTTTTGCAGGGATTATTCTGAAAGTTTTATGGGTTTGTCTGAGCCTCTGTTCAGGGTTTTCTAACCTCTGTCTCCACCCTTTTTGGACTTGTACTTGTTGTGTTTTTCTCAACTAAGTGGGAACCTAGTCCCCTAGGGCTTCAGTACCCTCCACTTTTGGTGAAAGAGTTTTTTCTGTTGCAGGTTGTCTGAAATTTCAAAGTCTTCAGCCATTTTTCAGATCTGATACCTCACCTTCAGATCCACTTCAGATCGACTTGTTATCCATCCAAATCACCTCATCTAGCTTTGTTTGGGTTTTCCTCTAGGGTTCACTCTGTTTCCTTGTAGGAGATAGCCTTTCGCCGCCTCTTGTTACAACAATTTTTCCTCTGATTTGTTGTTGTTTTCTGCACCACTTTCCAACAAAATTTGACCTTTAGATCCCTGTCCCTCCTGACCTTAGATATTTTGGTTATTTTAGTGTGTTTTGATTAGTTTTAACCCACCTATAGACTATTTGTTGAGAGACCTACCTCCTTGGGTTTAGATTATTACATTATTAGTTGTTTATTTTTTGTTTTTGCATGCCTATATACTGTCATTTGCAAGTTTATTTACAGCTATACAGCACACTTTTTCTTTTTCTCTACAAACATCTGGGTTTAAAAATTAAAATTTACACACTTTTATACACACACCCTAAGCGAAAAAGGGCTTGGTTAACACTGCCAAGCAAAGACTCTAAAACATTGAAATCCATTGATCATGCACCTCTATGCCCTTGTTGCAACATTGTAATTAGTTGATCCTACACCTCCCTGAACTTTTCGGTCTCTTTTTCCTTTATGTCGTGTTTGTGTCGTCATCATTGTGCCACCAAGGCATTTATCCCAGAGACTTCTTGACCTTCATCCTCAGTTTCTGGTAGGAAGACTTACTCCTCTGCGTAGAATTCGAGTTATTCCTCCACCGAGTCTGCACACCAACTCTTCTTCTGGTCCTTTGGGTTCTCCTTGTCATTCCACCTTCGGTTCTCCCCCTGACACCTTCACCATGTCTAGTGCAGGACCTAATGTTGGTGGTAACCCCGGCCCTCATGTTGGGAATACCACTAGTGGGAATGCAACGGACACTACCCCGGCTGTGCCTTTGCTCCCCTTCATGGTGAGCCTCAGCCTCCTCGATTTTGACCAGTTGATAAATGACCCTATACACCATGATGCTATTTGGCCTGCTATGCCAACAAAGCTCCCTTCCGACATCCCAAAGTTTGAAGGCCTTGCTAGAGAAGATCCTTCAAATCATGTTCGATCTTTCCACATGTGGTGTTCGTCTAACTCCATTACCAATGACTATGTCTGTCTTCAGTTGTTCCAACGAATGCTTAAAATTGAAGCTTCTAATTGGTATATTGATCAGGCCCCTTCCTCTCATACCACCTTTGCGACTCTTTCCCGGGATTTTCTGTCTTATTTCCAGCTTCCCCTTCGTTACGACACTGGTACTGAACTCTTGACTTATTTCCGTCAATCGTCTGCGACTTGCCTATCTGACCATGTCCAAGAATGGCAGAGAATAAAGAGCCTATGTTGAGCCCCTACCTTTGAAGACTGTGTCTACATGGACTAGTTCCTCAGATCTCTCTTGCCGCCTATCGAGAAAGATGTCGCATCGCACTTTCCTCAAACTGAAGAAGCCACTCTCCAAATTGTGTTAAAATATGACCTGATCTACGCTCAATCGGGTTATGTTTATACCATTCTACCTGATCTTCCCAGACCCGGTGGTGCCAATGCACCAGGGGCATCTCACGCCGTCGACGGTATCGTTCGAGCTCTCTCTAATTTGTATGCTCAACCTCTCATGGGCTATGGTTTTCCTCAGGGGGGGTAGCACCTCTTGCACTTGTCCCCCTCCTGGTAGCACGTATCTAGGATACGGCATGCCTCCTCTTTTTTCCCAACCTCCTGTTTACCACACCGTTACCCAAACTCCTTATTATCTGTATCCACAGCCTAGTGCTCCAACTCCTCCAGCATTAGCACCTCCTCCTCCCTTGCCTTCTCAACCCCCACAACAGCAACCACCGCCCCCTCAGAGACAGGTGTATGCATAGTAGGGCACGACTAATCCTCCTCCCTCAAAAAAGAATAGGAAAGGCACTCAAAATCAAGTTGCCCCTGATAATCCTGGACCTAATCAAGGTAATGCTCCTAACACTACGAACCAACAATAGGGCACTCAGCCCAAGTAGGACAGCTTGTTCGTACGAACAAGCCATGTTCTTGTTGTGGTGTTTATGGTCATTATACGCATGATTGTCCTCTTTTGCCACATATGTGGCAACTGTGGGAGTCTCAAGCAACATTGAGAGGACAGCAAGTCGTCCCTTCCATTCCTCCTAGTCCTACACCTAGTCAACCGGCTATGCTCACTGATCCTTTCCCTCAGCAAGTATTTATGGCTACCCAACCACCTGAAGGTCAGGTGGCCACTCAACCTCTTCCATCTGGTACCTCTTATTAACAAATTCTCATGATGACCTCTATTCAGCCTTCTGGACCTTCTCCTCCTATCCCTTCACCTTCAGCTAGTACTCATGAGCCTATTTATCCTCCTGGAATGGTTCCTCCAGGCCTTAACCATCTTGGAGTTGTCCTGCTTGGTCATTAGCCCTCTGATTAGATACCGTTCCTAGCCCCCCCTCCCGAGGTCTACACGGTACCTGTTATGGCCACCCTCTCTCTACCTAACCTGACTCTGGGGGTTCCCGTCTGGTACCTTGATCCCCTATCTGCTAGCCCAACTGGTCACCCCAAACCATAGCTTGCTTTGACCCCAGTTTAACTGGTCCCTATGACTTGTCCCACAGCTACAGTGCCTCATCCACCTCAGCAGGAACCTCCTCCTGTTGCGACCACTTCGGGTAACAGGAGAAAAGCCAACAAAGCAACCAAATACAAGACTACCCCGAAAAACCTTGTCCCTCCTCAGCCGCCAAGGCGCATTATCTAGTGCGCTTTGTGTGATGTTGTCGGGCATGCCACCCATACTTGTCCGAAGTTGCCCCACCTTAAGCCCATGGTTAATGAGATGTTTTCAGAATATGACATCCCTAAGGTCTATGTCTCTATACCCGATTCAATCCCGAAACTCAAATCATTGCGCACAAATCACCCTTGTGCTTTGTGTGATTTCCATGGCCACTACACTCACCTCTGTCCTTGCCTCGAAGAGTATCATTCATCCTTGGAAGCCTTCCACCAATTCGAGGCCGAGCGTAACAAGTGCACCCTTTCCTTGTTCACAAGTTCTGCTTCGACAGAACCAGAGGATCTGCCTACTCCCATTGACATCCCTCCTCTCGATTTCAACATGACGGAGCCTTCGGCCACCATTTTCTACCTATCATCATCCATGAGACCCTTGGTGGAAGCCCCCATGGAGACTTCCTTTGATGATCCACTCGACCTCCTTCCTGCGATCACCCTAGGCTCAACATCGGTAGATCCTTTACCTGCTTACTCTTCGATCATCCCCCATGACGTTGCACATGTGAGGCTTTCTTCACATGATGATGATTCAGGTAACTCTATCACGTTAGGTGGTCCCCCTTCCTCCAATCACCCCATCTTTCACTCTGATGAAGACATTATGGAATCGTTGACCGAACCTGACTTTCCATAAGATGATATGCACCACCGTGCGTACTTCCTCCTGTAGCAATCCCATGACAAATATGCTATGGAAACTAAAGACTTCATTCCTAATGAAGTTTATTGGTTTAGAAATCCCATTCCTGCACCTAATGCTTTCGGAGAAGGAAATATGGCCAATATCTCTCCTACCATTAAAATTAACATTTCTGACAAACCACAAATAGAAGAAAATATCACCTTGGGTGCCCATTGCACCTCGGAAGAGGTTGAGGCTTACACCAACCTATTCAAATAATTTTGTGATATTTTTGCCTAGTCCTATTTAGAAATGCCCAGAATTAATCCTGCCATTGTCGAACACCATATCGATACATGGCCTAATGCCAATCCTGTCCATCAAAAGTTGAGACCCATTAATCCTTCTGGATAAGAAGCTGTCAAAGCCGAAATCAATAAGCTCAAGTAGGCTAGTTTTATCTATCCCATTGAATACACCACTTGGGTGTCCAATCCGGTTCCCATTCTCAAGAAACAAGGCACCATCCATGTCTGCACCGAATTTCGTGATCTGAACAAAGCTTGTCCCAAAGACAACTTCCCCACACCATTCATTGACCAAATCATTAATGAGTGTGCGGGACATGAGGTTCTATCCTTTATGGATGGTTTCTCTGGGTACAACCAAATTTTTATTCGTCATGCTGATCAACTTCAAACTGCATTCATTAGTCTGTGGAGGACCTTTGCCTATCGAGTCATGTCATTCGTCCTTAAAAACACAGGAGCCACTTTTCAGCGGGCTATGTCTTATTGTTTCCATGACCTGGCTCATAATATCCTTGCTTATTTAGACATCCTTACTGTGCGTTCTAAACATCTGGTGCAGCACCTCCATGACCTGCGTACTGTCTTTCTCCGATGTCGCAAGTATAATATCTGCCTCAACCTGCTGAAGTGTGTCTTTTGTGTACCTTTCGGCTGTCTTCTATGCTTCATTGTGTCTAAATATGGTATCACGCTTGACCCATTGAAAGTTCAAGCCATCCTTGAGCTTCCTATCCCTCGTACTTTACGCTAGTTACAAAGCCTCCAAGGCAAAGCTAATTTCCTTCACCGGTTCATACCTGACTATGCCACCACTGTGCATGGGTTCCTGAGACTCCTCTGCTCTAATATCCCTTTTTTTTGGGATACCTATGCTCAAGAGTCTTTCGATGCCTTGAAACATGCTCTCACGTCTACTCCCTTGATTCGTCCACCTGACTTTGATATGGATTTCATCCTGTATATCTCCGCTTCCACCCACTCGGTCATTGGAGTCCTCATTCAGGAAGATGCCCATGGAATTGAACATGTTATCTATTATGTCAGTAAGAACTTGGTAGGACCTCCTGTATCCTACTCACATGAAGAGAAATTAGCACTAGCTATCATGTTCTCGGTCCAGAAACTTCGTCATTACATCCTCATGTGTTCCACCAAGGTCATGACTAATTCCAACCCTATGGCCTTCCTATTAAGTCGTCGAATCATCAGTGGGAAGTACACCTGTTGGATCATGATCCTCCAAGATTTCAATATTGAATTTGTCACACCAAAAAGTAAGAAAGGTTTATCCCTTACTGAACTCATTTTCGAACTACCTACAGGTATGCAAGATCTACCAGGTAATGATAATTTCCCCGATGAACATTTATTTGCCATTACCACCAATGACCCTTGGTATGGGGAAATCCTCACTTATTTGTGAACCCAAAAGTTCACCCTCCATCTTGACCGTGATGCTCAACGACGTATCTGACACCAGGCCCCCTGCTACCTTCTTATCGGTGATAACCTTTATCGTCGCAGTGTAAATTTTGTCCTTTGTCGTTGTCTCACGCACACTAAAGCAAAGCAAGTCCTCAATGCCTATCATAGCGGTGGTGGCCACCTCTCCGGTTTGGCCACTGCCCAAAAAATCATTCGCGTTGGGTACTTTTGGCCTTCTCTCTTTGGTGATTGCATTGAGGCAGTCAAACACTACCCCAATTTCCAAAAAAATTCCCCTAAGGCACGAGCTCCTCTGGCTCCCCTCCATCCTTTCATCTCCGCTAGTCCTTTCTGTAAGTGGGCCATAGACTTTATGGAGTGTTGACTGTCATCAGTTGGTAACCATAAGTATATCATCGTGGCAGTTGAATATTTCACTAAATGGGTTGAGGCCATTCCAATGTTTAACAACACGGCAGCTATCGCAACCCTCTTTTTCTTTAACCATGTAATCGCTCAATTCGGAGTTCCAAAACAATTGGTCTCCGACCATGGCCGACATTTTGAAGATGAGATATGGCGTGAGATATCCTCACTATTGGGCTTTGAGAACCAATATTCCTCCTCTTATTACCCCCAAGGTAATGGCCAAGTTGAAGCAATCAATAAAATCCTTAAAACCATGCTTCAACGGATGGTGGATAAGCACAAAACCAACTGGCACCTTATGCTCTTCCCTGCTTTGTGGGCCTATATTACTTCTGTTAAAACCGCCACCGGGTTTACTCCTTTTCACCTTGTTTTTGGAGAGGAGGCAGTCCTACCGATCGAGTGTGAAATCCCTTTCCTTCATCTAGCCGTCGAACTTCTCCCTGACACCCAACCTTTAGAACAAAGAGTTATCATGCTTGAGCGCGCTTCCGAAGACCGTCGTGTTGCATTGCAAACCATTGAGGCGACTAGGAAATGCACCAAAGCTCAATATGACCGAAAATTCCAACCTCGTACTTTTCACAAAGGTGATCTTGTTCT
Organism: Pinus albicaulis; assembly: GCA_034641835.2. Lineage (NCBI taxonomy): Eukaryota > Viridiplantae > Streptophyta > Pinopsida > Pinales > Pinaceae > Pinus > Pinus albicaulis. The sequence goes on from CM076572.1 coordinate 8,793,385, forward strand.
GGTGTATGACCAAGCCCATGATGTCCTTGGTCATGGGAATTTTGACTCATTGTGGCTAGGACCTTACATCATCAGTAAGGATTTAGGTAAGGGGGCATATCTATTAGAGGACTTCGAAGGCCATCCCTTTCCCAATCCTCACAATGCACTCTATCTGAAGAAATATTACCCTTATCATTTCCTTTCGGAAATGCATGTTTTATTTTCTTTAGGTAGCCATCTCATGCTTTTTAGTGATTTGATACTTCACCGGGACACATTTTTCCAAGAATCTTCACTTCACTCCACCTCAAAATCGATTTTCTTTGCTTGCAACACTCGTACTGGGGGCACCAATTTTCTCCCATACTTGTCCACGCTCGTGTTGACTTTCGTCATGATTTACCATCTTGTACTCATGTTTTTTATGGTCCCCATTGGACCTTTTATGTGTGGAAGCACCATCAAGTAACCCTTGTTTAGAGCATCTGAGTTTAGTCATCATTGCATTCATGGAGTCTATCCCAAGTCCCTTTGCATCCCGCTATAGTCCTCAATCCTTCATTGTTGGGTCCCTCTCTCGTGTCGCACATTATGACCTTCAGTCCTACTATCCCCTATCCCTCATGATTTTGTGTCAGTCGCTGCCAGGTCATCCATGCCCTTTATACTCTAAAAAGGGAAGTCGTATGTTCGCTACTCAGTATCCCCCATTCCATCATCATCATTGGTGTCAGTCTGTCAGTCGCTCTACTATTTCCTCTCGTGCCTTAATTGAGGATCCCTTATTGCCTCACCTATAGTGGACCTCCTTCTGTCGACATCAACTCATTCATTCCAAAAGACAGGTCTAGAGAGCGGTGTACCTTGGTTCCAGCTTCCACTCTTGTTCAATCCCTCAGATCAGGCAAAGGGACTCATTATTTCCCTTTGACTTGATTGTTTCTTAGCTCTAGCTCCTTTTCAGCACGATCAAGATTCATATACTTGATGGTTCAGTGATGCAGTAGCTGATATCGGTGATTCCCGGGTGTGTGTGAGATTTATCAGCCCTCATGAGGGGGTGGCCCTACAGGTAGTCCCCCACATACCCGGATGACCTCTCCATCACAGCCTTTGATGCAGCTCCATACATTTGATGATGTCGGCCTTAGCCGCTTGCAGCGCCTTTTTGTTTGCATGTATTAGTCATATTTTTAGATCCCTTTCCTGTTTTCAGGGGCATCTGGGTTGTATCTATATCTCATGTACTTAGATATTATTTTACAAGTCCTAGCTGTTATCCCAGGCACAATATGTATGTGGGATTCATTATCGTATTGTTTATCTAGCTCATGTTTATGCCATCATGTGATATATTGACCAATCCCTTGGTTTATCGGACGCCTTCTTGTTTGTACTTTGCCTCGGCAGGCATAGGTATGCCTCCCCTTCCACCTATAGCATAGGTACTCACTCATCAAAGAGACTTGTCGCACCTATAAGTCTCGCCTCCTCAGGGTCTAGTTCTTTCAGCACTTTGGTCTACCTTATACTTCTCTCTCTTTGACTTCACCTTCGATGTCTAGTGATTGAGTTCTTACAACGTACTTCAGTCATACGATTAGCTCCTGACGCTCGCACGCTTGGGGGAAATCTATTACACCATTTTTTGGTCATCTAACCCATTATTATTAGATGGACCCAAATACACCACGTAAGACCAATTTTACCCGAAGAAGAATTTCATTCACTATGAAAAATAACTTAGTAAACCACCTTTATTAAGTCGTTTATGGTCTAAACAGGAAACCCCATGAAAAAATATTAAATAAATCTACATTTTTTTTATTTTCCTCAAGGAATAATTCGTTAAATAGCAATTTAATTAATATTCCTGATTATATTTAACCCAAAACAAGGAAATTAATTAGATAAATCATTATTTATCTTATTATTTCCTAAGAATAATTATTTAAACCTTATTTAAATAATATTCTTTGTTGAATATGACTAAATCACCCTTAAATAATTAAATAAATCATTATTTATTTGATTATTATTCAACCACATCCTTAAAATGATAAATAAATCATTTATTTATTTATTATTTACAAATATAGGGATTTGACCCAAGTCAAATTCCTTTTCCCTCAAACAAATATAATAAAATATTCCATAAAAGTTGGATCTTGATTTGGTTAATAATATTTTAATTATGCACCAATATCTAGACTAACTTAATATTTTGCTATAAATAAAAGGTTCTTCCCATTCATTTACCACCTTTTGTTGCCTAAAGATCACTCTGGATCTATACTTTTGGTCTGACTATTGATCCACCATCATAGTCATGTTTTGCTACCATTTTTTGTCTAGGTTTTCTACACCATCAAGAGAGAGGAATTTTAGATCTGAAGTGCTGAGGACTTACAAGAACCCATCCCATTGAGGAGAACAGGGAACACCCTCTTGTGTTTTCCTCCCAGGTGCCATTAATACAAAATTCATTCAACATATTCTTGTCTTTTCTATTGGATGCAAGGAGTAAATCTTGTTTTTTCTACTGCTTAATGTCTTATAATGCATAGATCTAGATTTTTGCGGCATTTTATCTTGATCACCTAACTGCAGATCTGAGGATATTGGCAGCCATATATGCTGTTAGGATTGTTTTTTATGCGCAGCTAAAGTGGTCTTTTTTCGTACACTTAGAATTAAGATGCATACTAACACTTGCTAAAAGCAAAGGAAACATTTCAGCAAAATCCCTCTTTTCCATCAAAGGGAAAAGATGAGAAGGCTCCTTCCTCAAAAGAGATCCAAAGTAAAAAACCTCTTAGTGATGATGTCCGAAGAGATTTGAGGAGAAGGAAGCTTTTCTTCACATGCCAAGAATCATGGACACCTAGACATAGATGTGTAGCTGGAAAGGCACACTATATAGAGTTCTTCTCAGATGATGAGGAGGAAGAAGAAGAAGAAACAGAAAGGGATCACAGTGCTACAATAGCAAGAGATGATCCACCACCACCAGGAGGTGAGGATGGAGAAATTTCTCCATTTAGAGGGACTCTTACATCATTAAGAGTGGTACTCAATTGTCAAGAAAATTCCACACAAAAAATAGAGTTGTATTTGTGTAGTGGAAGAAAGGGCATGGTAGTCCCATATATTATGCATATGAGGTTGACCCATGAGACATCATTGTTTTATGGAAAACCATCTGGGAGGCCACCTGATCCATATTTGGTGAGGCATGTCTCACATCATGATGCACCATTAATTGATCCAAGAGGAATGGGATCATTAGGAGGTCATGATACAGTGCTGAGAGTCTTGGGTAGACTCAAGGAGGAGGGAGATATTCTCCCAACATCATCATTACCCACTCTCATTTCAGATTCTGCGTTGTGGAAGGAGCGGCATGGGGAGGATAGCAGCCTTCCAACATGTACCTTTGGCATGGGAGATGTCAAAGAGAAGGGTAGCCATATGACAGATGTTCTTTATGATAGATCATCAACAATGTCACTATGGAGGATATATCCATATTGGAAATCCCAATTGTTGGGGGATTATTCCAAGGATCTTTTTACATGTAAGATACTTGATGACTAGCTACATGAAGAGGGCTATTTAGTCCAAGATGAAGTAATTTATTATCATGGTAGGATCTTCTTATCTAGAGCTTCCAACTCAAGGATAATTTAATACAAAGAGCACATGAATATTTTCTCTTCAGCCGTACTCATTCCATGAGAACCTACAACACTATCATGGAGGGGTACACTTGGGAAGGCTTTGAGGAGGAGATATATCATCATTTGAAAATATGCATGGATCATGTGGAGATGGGAGAGATACATAACTCTATGAATGAGTTATCACATCCACCTCTTTCCTATTTTGGAATGAGAGGGCATCTATCCATGGACCACTCCCTTTGTATGAGTAGAGGTTATGGTAAGGAACACGTTTGTATGCATAATGATTTACTTGATGATTATTTGCATTACTTTACCATGTATATGCAGGCCATTTCTCCAAGGAGGATCATTCTTCCATGTAAACTTCATGGCCAACTTTGGGCCATAAACATTTCTGAACATGGCCACTCCCTTGGAGGATATAGGGAGATGTTGTATCACTCTGAGTGCACTCCAAAGGCACCAAACATTCCTCACCTTTTTAGAACTTGTGAGAAAACTTGGGAAGCAAGTGAGTGGTGGGGAAACCACTTACCATATCATTATCTGATGTATTCAGGAGATATATTTCACTGGTTCCACATGTGGGACTATGACCCACCTCCATTTTTTCATATTGTTGTTTGTATGTACTTGGTTTTGATCCCATACTTTGATGACGTACTTATTATTTTTATGGGAATGATTGGAGGGAGGATGGAAGGACCTGGAAGTGCCCTTTGGGAGAGAGATTCTCCATGTTTATTATGCTACATGTTTCAGGGAGGACATTGGGCAAACCATGATTGTTTCATTGGATCTATTGCTTCCTTGTGGGATGATTCATTTGCATCTCATGAGAACTTGGGAGGAGCATTTCATGGAGGGATGGATTGGGAGATACTTAGCTTATGAGGTAAGCTTATCACATGGAGGTGTCACCAATGATGGAGGAGAAGATTTGCAGCACTCACGGCCTTGTCATTTGCTTGAGGACAAGCAACATTTGGGAGGGGAGGACTGTAATATTCTCAAATAGCCATGAGCTAGTTGGAATATTAATTTTTGTTTTGATTTCTTATTTAATGAATAAGAGGATAATGGAGATCCATAAATCTCCTTAATAAGAATAAAATCAATGCCAATGTGAAAAGAAGACATCTTGGCAACTTAATTGATCACCCTTAGGTGTGAAAAGGGGTTGGAACACCTTGACTGGGTCGACTTTGACCAAATCAACAGCGTTGTCATGGAGTAGTGGCATTCAATGAGGGACAGCGTAGTTTTAGATGGAGACTCTTTGCATGGAAGTAGTGTCATTAATGGATGGGCCTTAGGGTTAGAAAGCTAATTTCTTATATAAGGAAGAGGATTGCAGTCATATTGTATTATGAATTGGTATATGATATTTCTGAATATATGTTATGTTTAGACAATATAGCTTTCTTTGGTTGTTTAGCTAAGATTGCAAGTTTTGTTTAGCACAGGGTCTTCCTGATCGGGAATCCCACCTCTTTCCTTAACAGGCCTCTTGGAATAGTTTTTACTACATTCCACTATGAGGAATTTGGCCAAAGCTTCAGTCTTAATGTACAACGCAATTCCTATTGAGGATTTTGTGTTGTGTTGCAAGGCAGAAGTGTGGAGGTTTGATTTGGGAGATTTATGAGCTAGATCTCATTGGAGGGAGGTTCCTTTCTCTTTGGAGGCTAGTAAAGAAGGCCCTGGAGCTTTATTGACACATTTGGCATCAGGCCATAGTATATTTATCCCCTACAGCGCAGTATCATCTTGGATATGCGTTATTTTAGGGAGGAGTTGCAGGGGTATTTGTGGTAGGTGATTTGGAGGGTGATTTCTTCAGTGAATGGGCCAGCCTTTCATTCGGAGGATTCATTGGAGGAGAGCACATTCATTATTATATCAGCTTCAGCCATTTTTCTCTCTAGTCATTTGTTGTAGCATACTTTCAGCCATAGGGCTGCAGCTCATGTTGTATTTTGGGTTGTTTTTCCCGGAGACCCTTTTGGGTTCTTTTCTGGAGGCTTTATAGAGCCCATATATTTATTTTTGCATCCATCGTGGCACATATCAGCCCCATATCTTTTTTTTACTCATTTTTTGTAGCAGTGCTTTTAAAACTGTGTTGTAGCAATGTCTTCGGCATTTTGATATAGTAGCAGCACCTCTTTTGAGGGATTTGTCCATTGGATGCTTGTTCTATCTTGTATTATGTTTTGTGGCCCATTATTTTGTACCATTTTGCTATTGTTATAATGAATGGAAGGTCTCCATATTGGCCTCATGTTTTGATCTAATGTTTACACTACTATTTCCATGGTTTTGATCTATATTCTTTCTTTGACCATTTGGGAATATTACAATATGTGACCCATTTGCCTCTGAGAACAATCCTATTTATTCTTTCTAGATTGGATGGTAGCTCAACACTTTTCATAGCTAAAATATTACACATGTAGTACAGTTTGGAGTGTCTGGAACCAACAATAGTCAACTGGAGTGAGGAGGTATTGGTCAACATGAAGGAACAAATGTCTAAAGCAAAAGAAGGAAAAATGAAAAACTTTGGCTATGGCTCAATTCTCATTTCTTTTTCCCTATAGCGGATTCCATTATTATAGCCTCATAATATAACACCTGAGCCCATTGATGTGAGGGTTACACTGATGAGCAAGTGGATAGGCCTTATGGCTCGATATGCAAGTCCATCAGCGGTCATCTTAACACTAGCCATTTCTCAAATGGCTACATAAACAGTTCATAATGATTGATGATTATCCGTATGCATGAGAAAATTTTTGTGATTATCCTGAGCTCATGCTTGCTTAGGGTGAGAAATGGGGTGTTATGGGTAAGATATTTTAATCATTTTTTAAAGTTTTTTAGAAAAAATATTATCATTTTTTTTGTGCTTTTTTATGTTTCTGAGACAAAACTATTGATTTGTTTCATGTAGATGTTGGACCCGTTCAACCTCTAGGTGATTCGTATCACTTTAGTGCAGGAGAGCCATAGGAGGTTGTAGTACCAACACAGGTTGTCACAGTAGAACAAGATGCATCACAGGATCCTTATGTAGCGGAGACCCTAGGTGAGGTGGAGCACCACTTGGAGGGGTTGACACACGGGATTGATGAGACCATGGTCGATTATATCCCTATGTGACTCCAACGATACACTATCGGATTTCCTTGCCATATCAGTTGGCTACTGTGTAAGATAGCTCGTGCAATGGTACATTATCATGAGCACTATTAGTCTGTTAAGGTTCATAGTTATATCTACATATAGTTTTTTTTGTGTAGGTTGTTAGGCCATCTATGTCCCGGACACAAAATTTGTAAAACCAAAAATTTATATATATAGCTATCTATCTTCAATGTTCCTAAGTTACTATTATTTGTTTCAATTGATGGGATGTATATTGAAATTTATTTACGTTCATCGCAAATTTCTATCTAAAACATGATTAGCAAGCGCATTTGTCAATGTATCTATATTTCTATAAATATGTTGATATCCGATGAAGTAAAAATGTCTTTCTAGAAGGTGAACCCCTAAAAAAATGTGAAGGATGGTGGGGCTTTTGACTGAATAGACATTAGCTAATTGTAGTACCACAATTTGTGAGTCAAGTCTGGTGACTAATGGAAGATACCATGTGTAATAGCATGAGATAGTAGCTCAACCACTGCACTATAATCAACGATGTTGTTGGTGGAGCGACCAACACAAATCCCTTTTAGACTCAGTAACTCATTTTTTGGAGCAAATATATCCCATGCTGCGGAGGATAGATTCTGAGTACTACGACTAGCACCATCAGAATAACCGATGTATGAGTCAATGGATGTTGACACATGCAAACCAAACGTAAAAATTTCAATAGAAACCATAGGAAACTCTAAAGATACACATTAAAAACACACTCAACACACCTATGAGCAGTATGTACACAGTTTTTTATGCATGAGATCAAGCATAGTATTTATTGAGGTACAACCCATTTCTATGTTGTACCAAAGATATTCCATCAAAATAAACTAACTAATAAGACCTTTTATCAAGGACATGCTTGAAAATATAAGGGTCTAACCACATTGGTTGAAACTTTCCTGAACCTAACTTATCATCTTCTTGGTCATACAGAAGAATAACGTCTCCTTCTGAGAAGACACAAGGCTTGAAACTTTTGTCGTATTGTGCCTTGACACATCTTTTATGAGCTTTATTAGCTATAGCAGCATCGCGCTGAGTCTCATATAACCTAGTCAGATGAAAAAGGCATTCCTCTTCTACAGAAATGGCACAAAGAAGTTCAATAGCTAGTTTGAGTGATGGAATCTCGCATTCGATTAGGAGGATCGTTTCTAGACCATAAAACAACTGAAATGGTGTAAATTCGGTAGCAGTCCTCACTGAGGTTTGGTATTCACACAAGTCAACTTAAAGAAGAAAATGAAATTTTGATTAGTGGACCCCTATCATACGTTGAAGCATAGTCTTAATAACTTTGTTGATAGCCTAAACCTATCCATTAGCCCGAGGATATTAGGGAGTGGAACTTTCATGGGAAAGTCTCAGCTTGATATTTAGTTTGGTCATCATATGATTCTATAAATTCTTTCCGTGACCCATATTATGGCTTGGGGAACATAAAATTGTGTGATAATTTGATTGAAAAAGAAATATGCAAGTGTTTCTCTAGAGTTGTTAAATGTAGGCATCGCCTCAGCCCATTTGGTAAAATAATCTACCGCAACAATAATATAACCATTCCCCCCGGTCGAGTGAGGGTTACATGTCATAAAGTCCATACCTCATTTTTCAAATGGTCCAACAGTGATAACGGGATGCAATGGTGAAGGCGTAGCATGGGTCTTATGATCATAAATTTTTCATGCATAACACTTCTGGATAGCGAAAATACATTCTCGAAAAATGGTAGGCCAAAAGTAACTAGCATGTAAGATCTTCTACGCGGTATCATAGCCAGATAAATGACTGCCACATGCCCCCAATTGGCATTCATTGAGGAATATCCCGGCTTCCTCATGTGTGAAGCGCCTCCATAGAATTGTATCGACACCGCACCAATAAAGAGTGTTTCCAACACTTATGTACTTCTTGGATTGGTATCGAATACGTCTCTACTCGGAGCGAGAGTGTTAGAAAATTATATATTACAGAGAAATTTAACACATAAAATATGTGGAAACACAAACATAGAAACATATAAAACAAAAGAGACACAGATATACAGGGTTCACCCAATTTGGGCTACATCCACCCTGAACAACCAGTCCTTCCTTTATATTATCCAGTAAGATGAAGAGACACAACCTACAGCAGATCTGTTATAATATCCTCTACTCTCTCTCACATTCCCCCTTTCTATTTCTCGCTCATAATACACATACCATACATAGCCACAATACAATACCCTCATACAAAATGGGGGGTTTCCTTCTAGGGAAAAAAACCCTAAATTAAACATAACTTCTACTGTCATATCATCCATCTAATGAATGGCCCAGATTGAATACAAAATTACAATATTTTACAAGGAAATTTTACATATGTTTTAGCCTGGGTGTTTCAAAACCCCTAGGGGGCCTCCAAAATACCGCCCCCCCCATAAGCGATTAAACAACGAGCGACATTTCCACCCCATTAAGAAAAATTGTCCAATGCAATGATACATATAGATAAAAAAGGTAATTAGACTCCACACCAATAGAGAGGCATCAGACCAGAAATTCTAGGTCTAGAGATAAATTGGAATGTCTCCATACCACAGGTCAGATGAAGAAATCATAAAAAATGACTCGTCGGGGACAGAATCATCAGATTTTGATTTAGAATCAAGGTAAGGAAGGTCGCACATAAGCTCAGCGAAAACCAATAATTTCTTTGACTTAGATTTGATGAATTCCAAGTAAAAATATTGCAGGATGATGATCCATTTCGAGTATTTTCCCCCAAGCAATTAACATGACAAAATGTATGTCGTATGGTTTCAATCTGAAACAACCGTAGTTTTCCAGAGTAATATGTTATGGTGGAATCTTTGAATGGCTTGAATGGCTGCCAAAGCCAACTTTTCTACATGAGCATACCTGAATTCGGTATCATTTAGATTATGACTCAAGTAATATATGGGGTGTTTTATCCCTTCATGGTCTTCTTGGACCAATACCATTGCTATAGTAGAAATGGCAGCAACGAGATACATGAAATAATTGCGTTGGTAGTCAGGGGGATATAGTAGAGATGCCTGAACCAGTACATATTTTAGGGCAAACGCTTTCTGAGGTGAATTACCCCAATGGAAGGGAACCCCTTTCTTAAGCATGTGACTGAATCCTTTCGTCCACTCAGCGTAATTAGGGACAAATCGTCACAGGAAGTTAGCTTTCTCTTGAATTTGTTGAAGCTGAATGACCAAAGAAGGTGCAGGAAGGTTGATGATTATATGTCCTTTCAAAGGATCAATACGAATTTCTTGTTTTGAAAAAAAAAAAAAAAAAAATCCCAAGAGTCATCCAGAACTAATGTATAACACACATTTGTGTGGATTCAATCAAATATTATAGTGTTTATACTATAAAAAAAATGGCCCTAAGGTGCATCGGGTGATTAACCTGATACTTTGAATGAGTGGGGAGATCACCCAAATAGGGTTGCATATCATGAAAATCATGATCCATGCCCCACTAAAATGTGGCCCCATCATTATTTAGACCAAATGGGAGTTTCTAGTAGGAAAATGTACCCCAGGGACAAATAAATGCAATCTTATGTTGATTCATTGGGAGAATTTTGATTTGATTATATCTGAAGAAACCATCCATGAATGAATAGATTTCACAATCGACGCATTCATAAACAATTTTTTTGATGAACAGGGTTGGGTATTTTTACTTAAAACAAGTGTGATTCACATCTCGATAATCGGCACATAATCAGATAATCCCATGTTTCTTCATGACAGGGATGATATTAGACACATAATCGATGACAGGAATGGGGTATATGAAACCAGCATGAAGGATTTTTTTCAACTTCACTCTTAATCGCTTCAGTCTTATTTGGATGGACCAGACGAAGGTGTTGTCGTACTGGTTTAGCATCAGGATACATTTTAATTTTATACACTACTGTATTTGGGTCAATACCTAGCATCTCCTCATAGAACCAAGAAAATACATCACGAAATTCCTGGAAAATGGATTTATAGGTCTCAATCTCAGATGGAGAGCAAGATGCACCAATGTGTATATTTTCGAGAATACTCAGTTTAACATAAATGTCAAGACGTTTCGTCTCTTCTATATTTGAGATATTCTTCTCATAATCGACTTCATGGATAGAATCTGTTAAAGGATTCGATGGAATTGGGTAGATAAACATCATTGAGATTATCCTCAAAGGAATCTGGTAAAGAGGAACAATGGTGACGATCATCCCACGGCACATCGCACGACATCATGATCTCCATGATGCTCTTTTCGGTAGATAATACACAAGAGAATGGATCATAATACATGCCATAATCCAATGATCGACTAACCCAATTGATCGAAGAAAATATATGAACCACACAAGCATAATATAAGCTTCATAATCAAGTGCAATAGGGCTAATTGGAATTCGGTTGCCAAAATTGTTCATGTTAGTTTCGTCTAGAATTATACATGGATCAGTCTGGATAGTAGAATACAATATCATGTTGATATAAGAAACCGAATATGAGTTGTACGGAAGAGTATTAGGAGGAATTTAAAAGGTTCCCATGAGCGAGGAATCCTTCAACAGTCCAACCCCAACATGGTGATAAGAATGTAGATTTTCCCCTACAAGCGGGACACTTCCAGTAACATGAGAATCGCAGGAAAAAAAGGTAGTTGGTCAATAGCCACAATCCCACCCTTATGAGGAAATGCAATCATAAGAAAATAAGTCAAAATGAATGCATCCATGGTGTAAACCCACGTGAGACCTAGTAGAATATTATAATCAAGAGGTCCATCAATAAATTCTACCTCTATATATACATTCTTGCCCCCTAATTCCACTTGTAAATAATTTAGAATACCACAAAACTTATATGTTCTCCTATAAAAAGCTTTCAATGTGGTAGATGACTGACTCAGTTGAGGCGATCTAATCTCTTTCCAACAAGACATAGACACGATGCAGGTCAAGGCTCCCTCGTCCATAATAGAATGATGATTTTTCTTACCACAAATGATGACTTGAATGATAAAATATAATTGAGTTGGAAGGCGAGGGGTATATTTTTCATGACTAAAACCAAATAGGTTGGAATCCAAAGGATCCACACATCTGATAGCTAAAAGAAAAACCTTTTTCTGGGCGAGGTAGTTTTTCAACACCTCGAGGGTCATCATAGCTGATGGAGACTAAGCCAATTCCTCAACTACGTTTAAATTTTGAGCAGCCTTGGCACGAGGGTCGAAAGAAAACTTATGAATAATTACCTTCAGAGGCTTAATTATTAACTTCGTAGGAATTGAAGTTAGAGGAAGATCATATGGAGGTGATGTTGAACTGTAAGGTTGATTAGTAGCCTGGTCGTTCGGGGGATTAAGCAACCATATGGGTCTCCTGATTGGGAAACGGATCGGTCAACACACTGGGAGAAGTGGAGAATTTCATAAACTAATTCACTTCCACGCAATGAGGACAATCACAAGTAAATTTCTCCTCGTTGCAAACAAAGCATGGGTAGAGAGGGTTTCATTTCTCATCAGAGGACTGATTTGTTTTTTTATCCCATGGTGAAGAATATTTCTTATTTTTTCCTTTCCCTTTATTTTTTCTTCTCGGTTGTTGTTGATATTTTCCTTTATCATATGAAACAACATTTATCTCAAAAGAAGAAACCACAGGAGGATTGGATGAAGAGTTTTGGGTATAAATAGTGAGATAAATACCAGATGGTTTTCTCACTGTATGTGAATTGGCAGAACCAATGATGCCATCAGCAACATGATCAGATTCTTTACCAGGAGTGGAAGGAATAATGTTCAAAGGTCTTGGAGCATCTGGTATATTTTCATAGAGGGTGTCAGGTTGGGTATAAACGAGGTCCAAATACTAAGCATGAGAAATTACTTGCTCTTAAATCACGACTCTGCATTTTTCTACATCCTTTGTGATAGATGGAAACAGGGATTTAATGAACCATTCCACTAGCAATTGATTTGAAACAAAGTTCTTAGCCAAACGACGGCGATGCCGCCACTCATGAATGTGATCTGAAATGTGAGTGGCTTTAGATTGTTTAAATTTGGTCAAAATCTTTGTTCTAGTTTCATACTAGATGGGTAACCGAAATGTGTGAGTAAGGTGGTAGCTAAGGAACTAAAATCGTGAAGCGAAACTCTAGGTAATTCAATATACCATTTAGCTGCGATACCTATAAGAGCATGTTGGAAAATATGAAATCATATGGAATCATCATTAAGGGAGTTTTAACACCACAGATGATGCATTATAACATGGGTTAATGGATCTTCTCTAGGATTCCCATTGAATTTTGGGATATCGGAAGGAAATTTGGTGGGAATTATCGGCCACCAAGGTGAACGAGCAATGGGATCGCTGGTAAGTTGATTCAAATTTGGAAATTAAAGAGTCGCCAACAAAGGTAACTGCATGTTCAAATTTGGTGAAGGATAGCCTGGATAAGAAGGAATAGCCTAAGCAACAGGTACTTACATTCCCAGATAATGAGGGTTATGATAAAGAGGAACTTGGGTACCAGAATAAGGAGGATTTTCATCATCAATATATGCATAACCTTGATTACTAGCTCCAGGATAATCCTGCAAAGGCTGGAATGGTTGGGTTTGTCTATATTGGCTTTGAAAAGGCACTTGAGGAAATCCCTGATAGGGTTTATACTATTTTCCTGTGGTATTTTTCATCATCCTAGCATCAGGAGGGTTCGATTGGGACTCTTCCATACTATACACATGTTTTCCTATCGTAATTTGAGGAGTACCTTTCCCAAGTGGTTGAGACTATAAGGTACCTTGTAAAGGATGGGCAAGTGGAACCTGAGAGGTACCAGATACTGGCAGAATACATTGTGATGAAAAAGCAACATGTAAATTTTGGCTTACATATATTTGAGCATGTTGAGGTGCAGATGGATGGATAGGACTTTGAGATGAAGACGGAACAGGTTAAGGATTCAACAATCGGTCTCAAAATGAACCAAGTTGGACAGGAAAATTAGGTTTCCAAACATTGTCAGCCATCCCAAGATAAGGAGGATTAAAATAAGGTTGATCACAAACTTGAGGTATACCAACAACAAGTTTCCCCCCTTCCAAAGGAGGAGAGGATGATGGATGAAACTGTGATCGAGATGGAGGGTACCCAACATAAGGAGATTTGGGTTGTTGAATATAACCTTACCCACTAACATAAGGGCCAGCTTGTTGTTCAATTGTAGGTGTAGGTGGAGGAGAAGGAGCAGGATGAGTTTCATTCATAAAAGAAGTACCATATGGAATTGCTAAATTAGATGACAGGGGAGAGGTCCAAGGACTAGAAGTTTCACCAGAGAAAGTACCAGAAAAAGACTAATAACATGGTGTTTCTGGTGATTTCACAAACATAGATGAGGAAGTGACATTTGATGTCTCAACCATAGTGGTGGACACAGGTTGATAGGTTAAATTGGATCCAGTCATGGTTAACAATCCCAATGAATATTGTCACAAGAGAACTACAAGTGAGACCAAATAATCAGGTAAAATTGTTTTTGATGGAGTTTGAAGAGGAGGAATAGGATAAATCATATAAAAATGGATTCCACTCCAACAAATAGGAGTAGAGGAACGAGGCACTTCTTGCGGGATCTCTTTAATACCCACAAGTTTGTATAGAATAGGTTCACCATTGGGCCCAAGCTATACAGGTGGAGGTTTTTATCTAAAACAAAGAAAGAGAAGGGGAAGGACCTAAAGTAACAGGTGGAGATGGTTGAGGTTCCTCAAGTTCAACAACCTCAGGAAGTAAAGTATCTGACTCAGGAAATTTCGGTTCAATAACCTTAAGAAATAAGATTTCAAGGACTTATGTTTTGGTTGTGTCAAATTCACTAGCAAGAGTAGATGTAATCTTGGGCTTGGAACTCAAAGCGATAGATGATTCTGGTGGATCAATTTCAAGAGGAGGACCAAAAGTAGTTCTCAAAGTTCCTAATTTGGTAGTTTGTGTCTTCTTATGCTTTTGACGATGGCCAGGAGTAGCATTTGGTGGAAGAGGAGGCTTATTTTGCATTTTATGTTAATGAAAGGGCAGGGAATTTTTTTCTTCCACGATGGATTAATAAATTTTAGAAATTAACACAAAAAATAAATCAAAAATAGGGTAATATAGGCATAATTTACTACCAATCAACTGTGAACTGAAATATATAGCTTGGTGAACCAAGGAATTAACGTACGACATCTAATCTCCCTTAATGTTGTGTTCGGTGTATCACGATATACAAGGTGGTTGACTAGTTACCTATGGTGAGGATAAGAACCTATAGGGGACTCCCAAAATGTACTTGACGGTACGTGGGAGTGAATTTCATCTTAGTGCTATATAATGTGTAACCGTTTGATGAGAATATTCCCATATCTTTTACATGCGTGGAGCACCATACAATATACCCAATGTTACGTGGAGAACGATCCTATACACTCATGTACGTGGAACGATATTTCACCCCTAGGATGTAATGCTGGAAAAAAATGACAGCTCCTATGTTTAGCGACACTAGAACACATCTCTAGCCTAGACATATAAATTTTTGCGTTAATGTTACAAATTATCCTTAGGTTGATTTAATAAATTTTATTGTCTATCTTTTATTAAATTTAAGTTTTTGGGCTCACCGCGAATGTCACCTAAATATCCTAAAATGAAAACTAGCATGAGGAAATGGAATATTTATCATTCAATGAAAATATATCTAAGGAATGGAAGAGACAAACAGTGTGTAGCAAACAAGGTGCAAAATGAAATCTCTTTCCAATGCAATCGTTCCAATTTCAATGCACACTCAAAAACCTAAATTCCAATGCAAATATTTTTCTTTTCAAGTCTTGTAATTTTTGAAAATGAAGAAAAATAAGATGAAATGTTTAATCATTGATTCCAACAAACTTTTCGAAATGAGGACTAGTACAAAAATTCATCAAAGTGACCAATGATCAAACATAATCAGTTTGCAAGAAACCTAATGATAAGAAGAAAGGAAAATCTCTAAGAAAATCCTTACCAAAGGTATAAAAACAAAATCAAACCAAATGGAGGCTTCAAAGGGACCACAAGACACTTAGAGACTGAAGGAAGGGAAGCTGGAATAAGGTTGATCATAGAGAAAACCAAAACAAAGGAAAATTCATGCATGAATAGGGGCCAACGTAGGTGCAAAAGAGGCATCAGTGCCTTGCAATGCAGACATAGAGAAGGATTTAGAGACGTGAAATGCTTTATCCCTATACTAGAGGGAGCGTTGGTCAATAATAGGAGAGTTTCGGAAATAAAATTTAAAAAAAATAAATAAAAATAAAATAAATAAATAAATAAATAAAAATTTAAAATTTAAAATATATATATATATATATATATATATATATATATATATATATAATAAACAAAAAATGAATAAATAAATAAAATTAAAAAAAAAATTTAAAAAAAATTAAAATTAAAATTAAAAATTAATTAAATAAATAAAAATAAAAATAAATAAATAAAATAAAAAATAAAATGAAATGAAATGTAATTGATACTCAATGAAAGGTCTTTCTAGATCTGTTCTTGACTGAAGATGATAATGAAGGTCTGAAGAAGAGGTCAAAAAAACATTAAGGACAAAGAAAAAACCAAAGGAATATACTTATCCCTAGTGGAGTTACCAATTTGTTATGTGGAATCTACGACTGTGGACAAAAGTAAGACAAAGAATTTATTGTTTCCCTTGAAATAAATAGATAATGGGATGAATCCTACATGTAATATGTCATATGCTTCACTCTTATCTTGTCTTGAATGCTCCAATCCTAGCTTTGATCGCTATAATTAGAATCTACATAACCATACGACACAAGCCAATGATCTACAACATCTATTTAGCATCCTTTAATTACTTCATTTAATGGATCAACATGGCATCAAAATACAAGAAATCATAACATCATATATAGGAAAACAAGGAACTCTTTGCATTAATAGAAATGGAGTGATTTATAACCAAAAATAGGTGTTGATCTTGTAGAATATCTCCCCCAAGTTGACTTGTCCTTCATTGTCACAAAGTGCACCTCTAATAACCTAATGCATGAAATAATAACTCTTCATAGCAGCAGCATGAGGGTAAAATCTATCTCCAAAATAAAACACCTAGCTTGTGGATGGCCACAAATATATAGGATAGGGAGGTAAGCTAGGAGTTCTTATCCATTTACCAATCTAGGGCTTGAGATACATTCTTTATGGGAGGATGGGATCAAAAGATAAGTGATGGAAACTCCAAGGAGGGATAGGATAGGACTCGAATGTTTAATATGAGGTAAATAGTTTTAACAAATTCTAGAAGCTTCTCGAAGAAGAGGCTTCCAAAATCTCTCTATTTTTCCGAATTTCTAGAACCAACACAAGTGCATAGTGGAGCAACATGTAGGTGATAAACACATGCCGAAATAGAGAAACATGTATGTGAACGTTCTCTAGTAGGAGGCCATGGAGCATTGGTCTTAAAAATGACTGAAAGAAGGCATTTTTAGGCAGAAACTCTGGGATATGAGAGTGTCATGAATAGGACTTTGTGTTATGATGATGTCAAGGGGTAAAAGGATGTGGATTGATCTAGTTTGTAGGTCGAATGACCATATGTGACAAAATGGCCTATGACAGTCCCATAACATCATCAAATACAAATTAGCAAAATTTCTCAATCATTTTATATATCCAGCACCAAAGTTTCAAGTAATGTTGCAGATGGAGTTATCATGAATTGTTTAGGGGAGAGCCATAGTTTTCAGCTCAATATTGGGAATAGTGACCTTTAACTTTCAATATATCTTCATAATATTTACCTCATAAGGTAAGTAAATTGATATTATAGGTGTCCAAGGGGAACTCTCTAGATTTTTGATTTCTGATGGAAAGATAAAACTACTAAATAAAGCGCAACAGGGTGTAATTGCACAATTATTCTAATTAATGTTCAAACGTCAACATTATCTATGTTAGGGGATCTACATACAATTATCAACAATCATTCCTAGGTTTTTGGAGTAATTACTAAGGTTCTTCCACCTGCAATAGATCATGATTATTCCATTCATTTGCAACATGGAAGTTTATGAGAAATAAATGAACATGGGAAATTCATACTAGTGTTGGGTGTTGGAATTTCAATTCAATTCCTCAACACTTAATTGTCCAACCAGGGCTATGTAAGCTTTAAGGCGTAGCACATGCAATGTCAAATATTTTGGGTTTATTCTGTAAGCCCTAATTCTATCCCTGCAGTTAAATCATTCATATTCTGAAAGAACATATTTAAAGAAAGTCTTCTAATCCTTTTCCTAAACTTGTGAACATAATGAGGCCACACCACTGTGGAAACTGGACTCGCACTAAGAAAATTGCAATCAAAGACTTTGCTGGAAAAAATACTTTAAGAATAAATGAACTCAGGATTCATGCCACTCAATCAAAACAAAGCAATCGCAAAACTCAAAATATTCGGAAAGTAAATCTATTCTTGTACTTCAATTACTATACTAGGAAAACAGAGAAAATTCATTTGTGTTATAACAATTATGTTCCTGTACTAAAATGAATTTTTTGTAGTACTAGAATGATTATGTTCCTGCACTTAGAATGACTTTGTTCTTGTACTGGGATAAATTTGTTCCTGTATTGGAGAAACTTTGTTCCTGTGCCAAAACAAATATATTTTTTCTCTCAACAACCTTCTATTCCTTAACCAACAAAAAAAAAAATTATGATATCAAGCCCGAAATGAAAAGGTGCGAAAAGGAAACTTTAGCTCAAGTCAAGATAAAAATTCCCAAACCACCACATGCTTCTTCAAAATATAAATTGTGAAATCAAATGGAAATTTTATCAAACCTTAATGTGAATATTAAACTCCTGTGCTTGAATAAAGAAATCACCTTACAAATATATTTTACTTATATCCCCCTCTGAACTATTAACATTATGTCTCAAGTAAAATCCTATGTTTGCAAAGGAAATTGACTTGGACAGAAAGTTTCAACTCGTGATCTTCGATCTAAATGATAATGATATTTGGCTCTTGTAGTTAAAGACTTTAAATAAACAAATGATTAACAAGACCAAGAATACAATTTAGATCTAAAAATTTCTACAAGAAATCAACTTCCTTACACAGTTACAATATGCATTTATTAGAACAAGGGGTTCTTTCCTGCTTACTGCAAATAAGTGAATTTTAAACGAGATCTATGCTAATCATTAAGCAAGGTCAAAACAAGTTAAACATGCAAACCCTTATCCTTAATTGAAAGTGATTTAAAAGAAAACTTCTAAGACCACAATGCTTGTTGTGCTTTAAAAATGAACATAAAGAAATGCTTTAAATGTAAAAGAAAGAAACACACTTCAGAATACAAAACCTCATATCTGAGAACACTGCTGCAAAGGAAAAGAGATACACAAGAGCTATTTTAATCATTCACACACATCACTTATAAGAAATCTCTATACCAATCACTTCCTGTACTTAAAAAACAGTATAATAGAAATGGGAGAACAAGTTGGGTTGGTTGGGTGGGCCTAGCCAACAAGCTCGTTTCCCTTTAAGGAAAATGCTTAGTCTATGAGATATAGATTAACATTATAGAAAATAGACACGATATATGCATGAACCTAGAATTGTCTCTTTTATTAAAACGGTAAAAGCACCTTCTTAATAAATGAGTCGAGCAGCAAATCCAACACCCACAAGGATTGTCGCGATACGAATTCTCAGAGTACAAAGATCAAAATTTTCCCACGATATCGCTACCCTACATTCTAATCAAACTACAATTTATACATACACATTGGCTCTCATCAATGTCGAACAAATTAAAAAAGGGATTCATATGTTGGTAACTGATCCCTGTTTTAGGAATCCTTGAATGCTCCAAACCCTCTATAGGAAAATGAGAACTAATCTTCAGAAGTAGGTGTGTGTCATTCCCTCCACAGCTACGATGGACTCTAAGTTAATCTTCTCGAATAAATCGGTCATCCATATTTGGTGCAGGAACCAAGGAAAGTGCAGGAATATTGTGATCTGGTACCACAACCGTATTTGACTTCAGATTAGTGATAGTTCATTGCAAAGCCATAAGGTAATATAATAGATGATTTACATGAAAAAATATAGACCTATTTAACCTTTTAATTAAAATAAGCAAACATATCCATTTTCCCAAAAAGTCATTAAGCGAAACCAAAAATGCATGCAGACAGGCCTTATACAAGTTATAAAATAGTGGCTATGGTAAGGTAATTTGGGGTAAAAATAGGAAAATTTCAACGACCAACATTCCCCCAACCTCATATTTTTGTGTGTCCACATACAACCACTAACCTCTGCAAAAAAAGTAAAAAAATGAAAATCTTCCTCCTCATTTTTGAATTTGAATATTAATCCCCGAACATTCTACTTTGAATTTCTTCACTCGAACCTTCCTCATGTGATTTACCAACTTCTTAACATGAACTCTTAGGTGGGTTGTGTGAAACCTCCACTTACTTATTTGTTTCTTCAATTCAGACATTTTCACTGGCAATTCCCCATTCCTAGTTTTTAGCATTGTGTTCTAGTATTTTATACACCTATTTAAAAATTCAAGCTCATGAACCTATTGTTTTAGTATTTGAGTCTGACTCATCTTCCTCCCAGGGGCGGATTTTTTTACTTCCTCCTTTCCTTTATCCTCTCCTTTCATTTTCACCTCTTCTACTAAAATGTATATGGAAAATCATTCTAATGTTTTTTTCTTATTTTTCTCCTGAGTTCCTTCTTGTTCACCCATTTTCCCATGAGTCACCTCCTGTTCAACCTCCTTCATTGGGTATGTCAGAGGCACATTATACTCATGCTTCTCTTATGTTTCTTCCTTAGTTACCTCTTGTTCATTCTTTTTGGGTATGTGCTATATTCTTTCCACGAGTAGCCCCACGCGCTGTACATTGTGCCGGGCGTAGCAGGGGGGCGGTAGACCCCCCTGTCGGCGTCCGGGGCAGCACCCCGACGAAATTTTTTTTTTTGGTATGCAGTCCCACTCATATACGGACCCACCCATGTTTTGTGCATGATTTTGCACATGGTTTTGGGGTACGATGGTTTTCGGCCCCTGGTATTTTGTAGATCCGGTCAAGGGAACTACGGTTATGTTCTAATCTAGGGTTAATGGATTGGGGTTTATGTATACTTCGGCATGTATATATATGTGTTGTAACACTAAAAGGAATATAATGAAAAATCAAGCTGGTCGTCCCGATTTGGGATCCAGGGGAAAATCTCTGTGTTTATCTGTATTATGTTTTATGCTCTCACTATTGTTTATTTTCTGTTATAAGATTCGTGTGTAGATAATTTCTGTTCAGGGTTAAAACCTACATTTGGTATCAGAGTTTTTTTGGCTTCAAGGGGACGCCTTTGCTGCTGCGAGTTTTCTTCTTGGGCCTGAGGTAGACCCTGTTCAGTGGGAGATCTGCGGGATCGATTCTAGTGGTGAAAGAAGATGGCGAGCGGCGGAAAGATAGAGATCGAGAAATTTAATGGTCAGAGTTTTGAGTTGTGGAAGCTCAAGATGGAGGATCTGCTGGTGGATAAAGATCAATGGATCGCGGTAGATCCAGGTACTAAACCAACAGCAATGTCAGATGAAGACTGGAAGAAACTGGATCGAAAGGCTAAGAGCACAATACGATTGTGTGTCTCAGATTCAGTATTATTGAATGTATCTGGGGAAGCTACAGCAAAGAATTTGTGGGAAAAACTTGGGACTTTGTACCAATCTAAGTCTCTGGTGAATAAGTTTTTCCTGTGGAAAAAGCTGTATAACCTGAGGATGAAGGATGGAGACTCGGTGACAGAGCATCTGAACGCCTTCAATACTGTGGTAAGTCAGCTATCATCTGTTGATATTAAAATCTCAGATGAAGATAAGTGCATCAGCTTGTTGTGTTCTCTACCAGATTCATGGGACAGTCTGGTTATTGCAATAGGTAGCAATACAACTACCTTGAATTTTGATGATATTGTCTCAGCCTTGCTATCGGAGGAAATGAGACGGAGAAATATGGAGGGTCAGAATGGAGATGCCTTATCTGTACGAGGAAGGTCCCAGAACAGAAATAAGAATAAGGTTTCGAGTGGGAGATCTAAATCTAGAGGGAGATCTAAATCTCTTGGAAAGTTTGTAAAGGTGTGCTGGAAATGCGGAAAGGAAGGGCACTACAAAAAGGACTGCAGATCTAAAGCTCCTGAGAAAGGAAAGGGATCTGATGATGCTCCTTCTATAGAGGCAAAAACCACCTCGGATGAAGGTGGGGATGTGTATTTGGCTTCTTCTTCAAATACACATGTAGATCATGAGTCATGGTTGATTGACTCAGGTGCATCCTTTCACTTCACTCCCCATAGGGAGTGGTTCTGCGAGTATGAGAAATATGATGGTGGTTATGTCTTCCTAGGGGATGATAGGAAGGAAAAAATCGTCGGACGTGGAAAGGTCAAGTTGAAACTACAAGGTGGAAGGATTAGAACACTTCCTGGTGTTCTGCATATTCCTGCATTGGCCATAAATATGATTTTTGTAAGCAAGATAGATGATGCAGGTGTAAAAATAGTGTTCGAGAAAGATGCCTGCAAGATGGTTCGGGGAGCACTGGTATTAATGCGGGGAGTTCGGACTGGAACTCTATACAAGCTACAAGGTAGCATTGTTATTGATGGGTGTAATAGTTCTAGGGTTCCTGAAAGTGGAGCGGAAAGCCTAGCTGTCTATGGAGAAAAGACTATGCTATGGCATCAAAGGCTTGGACATATTGGAGAGAAGGGCCTTCGGATGCTGCATAGAAATGGTATGGTAGAAGGTATGTCTAATTTATCTTTGGATTTCGATTTCTGTGAACATTTTGTATATGCGAAGCAAAATCGGGTGAGTTTTCCTTCTGGTGCTAAGAGGGCAAACAAGATATTAGAACTTGTGCATAGTGATGTGTTTGGACCTGTCTCAGTTCCATCACTGGGACAGTCTGTGTACTATGTTTCATTCATAGATGACTTCTCAATGAATACATGGATATATTTCTTGAGGAAGAAATCTAAAGTCTTTGACAAATTTAAATAATTTAAGGCTCTGGTGGAAAACTAGACAGAGAAGAAGATAAAGGTGCTGAGGACAGATAATGGTGGGGATTTTTGAAAGAAGGAATTTGAAGAGTTCTATAAGAAGTGTGGCATAGCACGGCAGAAGACTACTCCATACACACCTCAGCAAAATGGAGTTGCAGAAAGAATGAACCGAACACTGATGGAAAAGGCAAGAAGCATGCTCAGTGGTACCGGGTTACGACAAGAATTCTGGGAAGAGGCAGTGGAGACTGCATGTAACTTAGTTAACAGATCACCTTCATCAGCATTGGAGGATAAGACTCCACATGAGGTATGGACTGGTAAGAAACCCTCTCTTTCACATCTAAGGGTATTTGGATGTGATGCATATGTACATGTTCCAAAGGAGAAAAGGACCAAGTTGGATAATAAATCTGAAAGGTGCATCTCTATTGGGTATAAGGATGGTTTAAAGGGTTACAAGCTTTGGAACCCAGAAACAAGGAAGGTTGTGTACAGCCGAGATGTGGTGTTTAGAGAAGTGAAAGATGTTGTTAAACATGAAGTCCTACCAAAGGAACCTGAGAAGATAGAGTTTGAACTAAAGGAGGATGAATCAGACTCTACAACAGAAGAAGACTCAGAAGATGAAGAGCCACAAACTCCAGCTTTGAGAAGATCAGTTCGGGAAAGAAGGCAACCAGAAAGGTATAGTCCATCCGCTTTCTGTTCAGGTTTTGCCTTAACTATAACTGATGATGAACCCAGAACTGTCAGGGAGGCAGTAGATTCAGAGGATGGAAAACTCTGGAAGGAGGCCATGGCTGATGAAATGGCATCCTTGCACAAAAACGATGCATGGGATCTGGTGGAGTTGCCGGATGGAAGGAAGCCCATTGGGAGCAAATGGGTGTTTAAGAAGAAGATGAATGTAGAAGGCAAGGTGGAGAAATACAAAGCTCGGTTGGTAGCGAAAGGTTATTCCCATGTGCCGGGAATTGATTTTGGTGATATTTTTTCTCCTGTTGCCAAGGTTACTTCTATTAGATTACTTTTATCTGTTGCTGCTGCATTTGATTTTGAGATAGAACAGATGGATGTGAAGACAACATTTCTTCACGGGGATCTAGAAGAGGAGATCTACATGAAGCAACCTCAAGGCTTTATGGTGAAGGGTAAGAAAGAACTAGTATGCAGGTTGAAGAAGTCTCTGTATGGGTTAAAACAGTCACCAAGGATGTGGTATCAGAAATTTGATACCTATATACGGGGACTTGGCTTCACCAGAAGCAAGGAGGATCACTGTATTTATTTTAAATTAATTGGTGACCGTGTTATTTATTTGGTCTTGTATGTGGATGATATGTTGTTGATTGGAAACGACAAAGAAATTATCCAAGATTTGAAGACCCAACTGTTCTCCAAATTCGACATGAAGGATCTGGGTGCTGCAAACTATATTTTGGGCATGGAAATTAAGAGAGATCGGGAAAAGAGGAAGCTCTGGTTAAACCAGAGGAAGTATGTCGAGACTATATTGCAGAGGTTCAATATGCAGGATAGTAAACCGGTGAATGTTCCTATTCCCGTAGGTGTAAAGCTGTCTGCTGAACAGTGTCCCAAGACACAAGAAGAAGAGGAGTATATGTCTCGTGTTCCATATGCAAGTGCAGTGGGTAGCCTGATGTATGCAATGGTCTGTACTAGACCAGACATTGCACATGCAGTGGGAGTATTGAGCAGGTTTATGTCAAACCCAGGGAAGGAGCATTGGACAAAAGTGAAGCGGGTTTTCAGATATTTACGTGGCACTAGTGATTATGGCTTGTGCTACCAGGGAAGACCAGGATTGGAAAGAATGTTGGACATTCGTGGTTTTGTTGATGCAGACTGGGCTGGAGATCCGGACCAAAGAAGATCTACAAGTGGGTATGTGTTTAACCTATTTTGAGGTGCAGTCAGTTGGATGAGTAAAAGACAGTCTGTAGTGGCTCTTTCAACTACAGAGGCAGAATACATAGTAGCCACTCATGCAAGCAAGGAAGCAGCTTGGTTGCAGAGATTGTGTTCAAGTATGGGGTTGGTACAACAAGCTATAAGGATAGACTGTGATAGCCAAAGTGCAATTTTCTTGGCTAAGAACCCTGCTTACCATTCAAAGACAAAGCACATTGATGTTCAATATCACTTTTTTAGAGATATGGTTGAGGCTAAAAGGGTGTTGCTGGTAAAGGTGGACACCTTGAAGAATGTTGCAGATGCATTGACGAAGTTTGTGAGCACTCAGAAGTTCTCTTGGTGTAGAGAAACAATGGGTGTTGAAGAATTGGCCCAATGATTAAGCTCTCCTGTGGCCCCTTGTGGAAAGAAAACAACAAGTGGGAGAATGTTGGGTATGTGTTATATTCTTTCCATGACTAGTCCCATGCACTGTACGTTGCGCCTGGCATAGCATGGGGGTCACAGGGGGGCGACAGCCCCCCCTGTCGGGGTCCGGGGTAGCGCCCCGGCGAATTTTTTTTTTTTTGGTATGCGGTCCCACTCATATGCGGACCCACCCATGTTTTGTGCATGATTTTGCACATGGTTTTGGGGTACGATGGTTTTCGGCCCCTGGTATTTTGTAGATCCGGTCAAGGGAACTATGGTTATGCTCTAATCCAAGGTTAATGGATTGGGGTTTATGTATGCTTCGGCATGTATATATATGTGTTGTAACACTAAAAGGAATATAATGAAAAATCAAGCTGGTCGTCCCGATTGGGATCCAGGGGAAAATCTGTGTGTTTATCTGTTTTATGTTTTATGCTCTCGCTATTGTTTATTTTCTGTTATAAGATTCATGTGTAGATAATTTATGTTCAGGGTTAAAACCTACATTTGGTATCAAAGCTGTTTCGGCTTCAAAGGGACGCCTTTGCTGCTGAGGATTTTTTGCTTGGGCCTAAGGTAGACCCTGTTCAGTGGGAGATCTGCGGGATCGATTCTTGTGGTGAAAGAAGATGGCGAGCGGCAGAAGGATAGAGATCGAGAAATTTAATGGTCATAGTTTTGAGTTGTGGAAGCTCAAGATGGAGGATCTGCTGGTGGATAAAGATCAGTGGATCGCTGTTGAGTCTCAAATCTGCATCTTTCTTATACATCTTCCTAGACCTTTTTCACTCACCTGAACCTTCCAAGTTGTCAATATCATTGTATAATAATTGCAAAAGAGCATCTAAAATGGTTTTTAACTATATTTTGTCTCTGCTGTTTGATTTAGATTTTTGCTCATTTAGCTGCGGAATCTTGCCACTTTCCGCAGCTACTGCAACTTTCCGCAACCATTTTGTGAAATTATATGTTACAGGTGTCTTCAGGAAAAATGAGCCACATGGGCAAGTCAGAAATGATGTGGACATGGATCGTGTCCTATTGGCTCGAGCAAATTCACCTAAGGATGCTGCGGTCAAAGGTGGCCAAGTGGAAGTCAACCGTAGAGTCCCACGGTGAGAGGACTCTGTTTCTCATTACGTGAGGATTTGCATGACCGTTTCTAACTTACGGGAGACACATCAACACCTGTACATGGCTCCATAAGCCGAATCAAACATCCACTCTTCATAGATTTACTCCTCAATGCGGCCATGATCCTAGATCTCTGGACATAATGGTTTACGTGTTTTCTATCAGCATAAACTTTAGGGAATTAGTTATATTTCCTTTGTTATAAATAATGCGTTTGCATACGCATATTAGATTAGTTCTTTAGCCTCTAGATAGCTCTGTAATGTAATTACGTGGCCACTGTGCCGTAATATCACCTCTCTGTTATGACTGCATTTTAATATATAAGAAGACTCTGCTTCCAAGCGTAATTCGTATTTGAAGGCTGTTGCCAAGGCTGGTGCAGAGGGCCCCTGCACACACTGAGGTTTTGTGCATTATTGTATAGTTCTTGTTTTATTTCTTTAAGCAAATTGTGCCATAAGTCATTCATGTGTTTATACATTGCATCTTTCATGGTATCTATGCTTCATCTCTGTCTATAATCTTTCATGCTTTACACTTTACTTCTGTCCATAATCTTTCATGTTTTATGTTAACTGATCAGTGTTCTTGTTTCAGATTTCAAATAGGAAGCCCGGGCATTTGCATATCTTTTGACTAATGACATGGAATCAATATTGTTCTACTGCTAATTTACTTTTTGTTTAATTCCAGCACTGCTTTGTTTATTTCAGTCTTGCACATTTGTTTCAGTAGTTAGATTTAGATATATTAAGCTGCTCATGTCATTTTCAGTTACCT
The DNA here is from genome assembly GCA_034641835.2 of Pinus albicaulis. Lineage (NCBI taxonomy): Eukaryota > Viridiplantae > Streptophyta > Pinopsida > Pinales > Pinaceae > Pinus > Pinus albicaulis. Next base: position 8,820,772 of record CM076572.1, read on the forward strand.
CCGAAAGCCACAGCTGGACTGATGGTGAGGGATTGAAGTATGAGTGTGTAGTTTGATATTAGTTTACTTTCTGTAAGTTAGATATATTAAATTGCTCATGTCATTTTCAGTTACCTCCGAAAGCCACAGCTGGACTGATGGTGAGGGATTGAAGTATGAGTGTGTAGTTTGATATTAGTTTACTTTCTGCATGTTAGATATATTAAATTGCTCATGTCATTTTCAGTTACCTCCGAAAGCCACAGCTGGACTGATGGTGAGGGATTGAAGTATGAGTGTGTAGTTTGATATTAGCTTCTTTTTCTGCAAATTAGATATCAGGTTGCTCAAGTTGTTTATTGTTACCTCCGAAAGCCATAGCTGGACTAATGGCGAGGGATCAGAATATAAGTTGATGTAATTTGATTTAGATTTACTTTGTTGCAATTCCTGGATTTCTTTAAGCATAGTTTCTTTTGTGTTTAGACAGCAGCAATGATAGTTTGGTTTTCATGATCAATAGTTCACTATTTTGATTTACTAGGTTAGCAGCACATTTTCATTTCCTTTCAAGTTTTGTCATTGTATGTTTCAAATTCCTTTTGAAGTTTCAAGTTGGTAAATCATTATAAAGGATATCATTGCCTTGAACAATCATAACCATACTTGTTTTTATTTTATAATTTCCATCTCACATTAGAAAACTAAAAACGACAAAAAGATAAGAAATAGGTTATCTTGCACATATAGTGCGCCACACTTCATCAACTTACGAATCCCGGATTGATAAATTAATGTAGCAATTTAGGACATACTAAATTGACCAAACATTTTGGCGCCGTTTCCGGGGAAGTGTAACTAGGTAGCCAATTTCTTAAAAAAAAAAAAACAAAAACAAAATAATAAAAGAAGGGAAAACTTGATAACTTTTTGAAGTATGCTCTCCTCTTGCACCTAGTGTGATCTGGAGGATCAGAAAAGAGAGTTATTGGTTTAGTAATTTCTTAAGTATGCTCTCTTCTTGCACCTAGTGTGACCTGGAAGATCAGAAAGAGAATTATTAGCCCAACTTTTAAAAATAAAATAAAAATAAAAAAATGACATGCATAGAGCAAGAGATTCTAGGGGAAGGTTTATAGCTAAAGCCAAGAGTTCGATTTTTACAACTCCATCTTCTTCAAGGCATAGACAAGAATCACCACCATCTACCCCTAGCCTTAATATTTTTGGAATTCAAGGAACAACTGAATTAGAGGACTCTCCTATACCACCTACTAAATCCCATTTAGAAAACAAAGAGATTCTCTCTCATCCTCTCTTGATAGAAGAACCAGAGGACTTTAAGGACTCTAAAGAAACTATCATGGCAGAGGAAATAATAGATGGATTTGGAGGTAGAGGTAGAGGTAGAGGAGGAGGAAACAATGGAGACAACAATGGTGAAGATAATAATGGAAGAAATAGGGAAGGAAAACATTTTTGGATAGATACTTGGACTATTGTATGCCCACCAATCACAAAGATGAGGTATTCAAAATGATGCAAAAAGAAGATGAAAATTTGGAAGATTTACTTGAAAGATTTCAATACAACTTAAAAAGAGAAAATATGAGCAACTTAGATGATGAAACTTTGAAAGCCCTCATATTAAAAGCCATTAGAGATGAATGGATAGATATTTTAAACATGATGGGGAAAGGAGACATTTCTCAACTTCCACTTCGTGACATAACAGAACTATGTGTCCATCTCTCAAGAGGAAAATCTAAAACGGGAAAAGGGCCTAGGGATCCTTCTCTTATTAGGGCTAACAAATCTGCAACTGGATCAGTAAGTAGGGCAGAAATTGGTAACATGCTTGATGAATTCAAAACTGATATCTTAGGGAGCCTTAATGAACAACTAGACACCCTTAAAATCCAAAACAAGCACAAAGCAGAAACAGATGCTCTAGCCATCTTTTGTCCGAAATGTAGGAAGAAACATGATTTAAGGGAATGTCCCTTGGATGCAAAAGTTGTAGAAACATGTATGATTTGCTCAGAGAATCATGAGATCAAGGATTTTCCTTCAATTCCTGGACTCAAAGCTGTTTTTCAAGAAGACCCAAATTCAGTAGAATCTCTCTGCTTTGTTGCAAGAAGACCTTGGCAGGGACAACAAACTCAAGGGTTTAACAACCCTATGAATTTTCAAACCCCACCAAATTGGAATCCTTGGCAACAACCTTGGCTCCAACATCAAAATCCATATCAGCCATGGGTACAAGGGATGCAAAATCCTTATGGGAGATTTGCTCAATTTTATCAATATCCTCCATCTTTTCAAAATCAATAAGCTCCGCAACTTCCAAACCCAAATCCAAAACTTTCATTGCCATTTCCACAACAACAACCTTCTCAACAAAATCCAAATCCTCAACTCATGCTCCCATACCAACAAAAGACAAATCAACTTCCACCTCAGCCATTGTCAAATCCTAACAATAAAAATCCTCAGAATACTTACATGATAGAAGGACAACAATTTCCTACCTATATGATTGTTCCTCTCAATGATGTACAACTCAGATCTGGTAGAGTTTTAGAAAAACCTTCTATATATATTCAAGAACAAGATACCTCTGAGGAGGACTCTCTTAAAGTCAATGAGGGTTCTGAGGAAGCATCTCTTCAAAATTCAAACATTTGAAAAGAAAAAGAAAAGTTAACACCCACAACTCCTATAGTTGAGCAAGCTGCATCTTCATCTACACCTCCTTTTCCTGAAAGACTACAAATTGACAAGGGGGTGGAAAAACAAATCTTGTTGCCTAACTATGATTTTCTAGATGAATTGAAGAATGTTTGTATCAAGATTCCCTTGCTACAAGCCATTCGAGAGATTCCTATTCTAGCAAAAAACATAAAGGAGTTGAGTTTCAAAAGACCAGGAAGGAAACTAAAAGACACAAGAAGAATCCACCTGGTAGGAAAGATTGCAGATATTATGATGGGAAAAATTACCATGCAGAAGTATGTAGATCCAGGAAGTCCAATTGTCAAGACACATAAATGGGATAGAAATTCCAAACACATTGATTGACTTAGGGGCTGCTATCAACATTATGAGTAGACAGACTATGGAACAACTAAAAATTCCTAACCTTCTTTTTACACCTACTTTACTGCAACTTGCAGATCGATCAATTATTAAACCAGATGGTGTATTAGAAGATATTTCAGTCTCCTTAGATTCTTGGGAATATCTAGTAGATTTTATGATTTTGACTCCCAAGAGTAATCTAGGAGGGCACCCACTTATCTTAGGAAGACCTTGGCTAGCCACAGCTGATGCTTTTATTAGTTGTAGATCTGGGGATATGTACATTTCTAATGGTAATTCGACAAAGAAATTCAATTTGTATCCTCCATCAAAAGCAATCACAGAAGTAGGAGACAATGAATGGGTTGATGATGAGGATATTATACAACCTGTTCTCACCATTTCTGAAATCAGTGAGGATAGTCAAATTCTGAACACATTAGAAAATTTTGAGACATCTTTAGAATATGACCCCACACAATTTCAGTTGGAATCTGACATAGAATATTTATCATCAAGACAAATGTCTCTTTACTCTATGGAAGAGTTTGGTAGTTCTACTATTGAGATTTTTCCAGGAAAAGCATTGAATATCAACAAACATTTGGAAAAGTCACAACAAGAAGAACTAACCAAAATCTTGCAAAAATATTCTACTGCATTTGCATGGGAGTATACTGACATGAAAGGTATTGATCCTAAGACTTGCATCCATCATATCTATATTGAGGAAAACAGTAGACCAATCAGACAACCTCAGAGAAGGATGAATCCAAATCTTAGAGAGATAGTGAAAGAATAGCTCCAAAAACTACTCAATGTAAACTTCATTTATCCAGATAGCCGATGGGTTTCTCCTTTGGTTATAGTACCTAAAAAGAATGGTAAATGGAGGGTATGCATTGATTACAGGGAATTGAACAAAGCAACTTTGAAGGATCACTTTCCTTTGCCTTTTATCGATCAGGTATTAGATACATTAGCAAGTAAAAAGTACTTTTCATTTTTGGATGGTTTTAGTGGCTATAATCAAATTCAGGTAGCACCTGAAGATCAAGATAAGACCACATTTACTTGTCCATGGGGAATTTTTTCCTACCGAGTGCTTCCTTTTGGGTTATGTAATGCACCTGCAACATTCCAAAGAGCAGTACTAGGAATTTTTTCTGATCTAATCCATGATTGTGTAGAAGTTTATATGGATGATTTTATAGTTTATGGTAATTCATTTGAAGAGGCATTAGAAAATTTGGAAAAATTCCTTATAAGATGTAAAGAAACAAACCTTTCATTAAGCCATGAAAAATGCTTTATGATGTTTACTAAAGGGATTGTTTTGGGGCATCATATTTCAGGAGATGGGATTAAGGTTGATAGATCAAAAGTTGAAGTCATCTCCAAGTTGCCTATTCCAAATTGTCAAAGAGATGTTAGAAGTTTTCTAGGATTTACTGGATAGTACTATAGAAGATTTATAGAAAACTTCACTAAAATAGTATCTCCACTCTTCAAACTGCTTACAAAAGACTGTGAATTCAAATGGGATCCTGATTGTCAATCAGCCTTTGAAACTTTGAAAACAAGAATATCTGAAGCACCTATCTTGAGAGGACCAAATTGGAAACTCCTTTTCCATATTTCTACGGATGCTTCAGATACAGCTCTAGGAGCTGTGTTGGGTCAAAAAGATTTAGTTCCTTATGCCATTTATTATACCAGTAAAAATTTGACTCCCACAGAGTTGAACTATACTGTGACTGAAAAAGAGTTTTTAGCTGTTGTTCATGCGATTAATAAGTTTAGACATTACATAACAGGCTATGAAACTTTTATTCATACTGACCATTCTGCAATTAGATATTTAATGAACAAACCTGTTACTAATGGCAGAGTGACAAGATGGCTCTTAATTTTACAAGAATTCAATATTACTGTGTTGGATAGACCAGGGAAACAAAATACAGTAGCTGATTTCTTGTCTAGGATTCAGAATACTAAAAAAGATTCTCTTGTAGAGGATAAGTTTCCTGATGAATACTTGTTTGCAGTAACTATTAAGACTCCTTGGTATGCAGATATTGCTAACTATTTGGTTACAGGGAAACTGCCTTCACATTTATTTCCAAATGAAAAACTAAAAATTATTCAGGAGAGTTCAAAATATTCATGGATTTCTAACGAATTGTTTTAAAACAGGGCTAGATATTGTGATCAGAAGATGTGTCAGGGAAGATGAAATGCCCGATATTCTTAAGGCATGTCATGATGAACCATGCAGCGGACACTTTGCAGACAAAAGGACGGCCTATAAAATCCTTTCTTTAGGATATTATTGGCCTTCCCTCTTCAAAGATGCAAAACAATACGTCAAAAGGTGTGACAACTGCCAAAGAGTAGGGAAACCTACCCTTTCAAATGAAATGCCATTGCAAACACAGGTACTCATTGAACCCTTTGAAAAATGGGCTTTAGATTTCATTGGACCTATTAATCCACCATTTAAGCAAAAGAAGTATATATTGGTTTGTACTGATTATGTTACTAAATGGGTAGAAGCTAAAGCATTAGTATCTGCTACTGAAAATTCAGTTGTTCATTTTCTTTATGAGGATATTTTTACTCGCTTTGGTGTTCCAAGAGAAATTGTGACAGATCAGGGAAGCCAATTCACATCCAAATTGGTGGAGAATTTGATGGAAAAATACAAAATCAAACACAGAAGATCTACTCCTTACCATCCGCAAGCAAATGGTCAAGTGGAGTCTACAAACAAAGTTCTTGAAAGTATCATCACCAAAACTGTTCATCTACATAGAAGAGATTGGGCAGAAAGGCTTCTTGAAGCCTTGTGGGCCTACAGAACTACATGGAGAAATACAACAGGACATTCTCCCTATGAACTTGTTTATGGGAAGGAATTCCTGCTCCCCATTGAGTTCCAAGTCAAGACCTTCAAGATAGCAGTTCAGTTGGGGATGGACTTATCAGAAGCCCAAAAGCATAGAATGGAGCAGTTGAACGAGCTAGATGAGATCAGACAAGAAGCAATTTTAAGAACCGATCTAGTTCAATATCAAAGAGCTAAATGGCATGACAAGTACATCAAAGAGAAGAAGTTTCAAGAAGGAGATTGGGCATTGTTATTTGATTCCAAGTTTAAAGATTTTCAAGGAAATTTTCAGACTCATTGGCTTGGGCCATATGAGATTGACAAGATCTTTAGCAATGGAGCGGTAAGAATCAAGACCATTGATGAGTTTCAAACTCCTCTTACTGTGAATGGCCACAGATTGAAAGTTTATCATAAGCCACTCTCAAAAGAGGAATTTGTCAAAATGTTTCAAGAAAATTCTGCAATCAGGCTGGTACAGAAGAATTCTTCTTCTCCACCAGCCTAGCTTTTGTTCTTTTCAATTAAAAAAATAAAATAAAATTAAAAAATAAATAAATAAATAAAATAAAAAATAAAATAAAATAAAAATAAAATAAAAATAAAAATAAAAAATAAAAAATAAAATAAAATAAAAGTGTATAAGCCTGAAAACCAATCACTGATTGGCTGTCTTATACAGAAAATATTGGGTGAAAATCAGGAACACCTGACACCCTATATTTTCCAAAAAAAAAAAAATCTCTCTTTCATTTCACAAGTTTTGTGACCACCCACTCCATTCCATTCCACTTCATTCCACTTCATTTCACTCCACTTCATTCCATTTCACTTCATTTTATCTGTTTCATTCCATTTCACCAATAAAATTCTTTTTCATGACCATTTCCATTTAGTCATTTGTCATTCCTTCATTTCCATTCACCCAAATAATAGTTGTGTCAGTTTCCGCAGCTGACATCTGTTTCCGCAGCTGACACCAGTTTCCGCAGCCAGAAGCAGATTCCGCAGCGACCACTCTGTTTTCAAAAGAATGTACAGCCAGATGTTATTTCCATAATCATGAAATAAAATGCAGGTATGAGGACCAAAAATGAAGACATGGAGCATTCAAGATATCAATGAGGAGCAACTAATTGAAGAACAAGGAAAAATGGCAAAGATTCCAAGGTATGAGTAAAAATTCATTTCAAATGGCATTTAAAACACATTTTTATATAGTTCTAAACCATAAGCTCCATCCATTATGTGCAATGATTATATTGACAAACTCCGTAACCCTTTCACGATCTCCATATGATCCTCCCGCATTCATTCTCAAACAGTCCCATAATTAAACCTCCGATCTTCACTCATACTCCGATATTCCACCTGTGACAATGAGACGTAGTTGATTTGACTACGGCTTCTTTCAGCCACATAAAATCCATAGCCGTTGTTTAAACGTGCTTACATTTATTTTGCAGCCACCAAATTTTAAAACACTGTCGGATGTGTTATATTCCTCCTATTGTTTTATTAATCTCACAGCCGCATTTCCGCCGTGCTCATGTAACCCTTCTCTGTTCCGCTTCTCTCCATTTCATTCTCTGTTACGCTACAGTCTGTATACCCACTCTCTGATATCTACCTACAGTCATCGTGCTCATTTCTGTTCATTCAGCCGTCCTACTTCCATTGAACCCTCCTCACGTAGGCAAGTTTTTAAAGAGCAGAAAGAAGGATGGGTAAATTGTTGAGAGCAGAACCAGAAGGACCTAAATTCATGGAAGGATATCCGCAAGTCAGGGATATATTGAAGAAGGCAAAGTGGCTGCGGTTTATCCAAAAGTTTAGAGGCTACCATAAAGAAGTGACAAAAGCGTTTGCAAGGTCTTTCAATGGCCTGGAGGTAGAGATTGGAGACCTTAAGTTCACGGTGAATGAGGCATCTATAGCATCTGCCACAGAACTTCTTCAAGAGGGAGAACGATGGTTTAAGAACAAAAGCATTAGTGATGAAGCCTGGAGAGTAATTCTACATAACCCAAGTATGGACATAACTATTTTTAAAAGAGGAATTCATGTTCATGCTTTGAAAGAGGAATGGGCTACTTTGCTGCTAGTTGTTCAAAAATTCATCACCTGTGAAGGCCGTTTTGGGTCCATGTATATGTACCATACCAGATTGCTAATGAATTTTCTAGATAATCAAACTCTCAATCTCCCATATTTTCTATTAAATAGTTTGAAGAAGATGTATGTGACTGTTCAGAAACATTTAGGGGATGTAGAACCACATCTATATCACCATGGTCTTGTAAAAATTTTGATTGAAAAAGAGTTAAAGGAGAAGAAGGACACATGGGAACAATTTTTGATTAGAAATTTCTTTGAGGAACCTCAAGAAATTCCTGAAGGTAGCACATCAAGAAGGAGTAGGAGAAAAATAATAAATGATGAAACTCAAAGTACTCCTACTACTACAATTGAAAGAACTAGTAGGGAAGAGAGACTGTCAAAAAGGAAGAAGAAAGAAACCAAGGGTAAAAATCCAATAACATCAAAAGAGAGAAAAAGTATTGAGGCTATACATCAAACCCCTTCTTTCGAAGAAGAAGATCATCAAGTGTTATCTGAGAGATTGGTTCATCTTCAAGAACAGTTATCTATAGCCAAGAAGAAAGAGAAAGGGAAACAAAAGCAAAAAGATAGTGGTCCATAGCGTGTGAGAAGAAGTTCCAGGCTTAAGGGGAAGTTAAGGAAAACGCAAACGAAGGGACCTCATTTTATTGATTTGGGAGAAGAAGCATCTGAACAATCCCCAGCTGACTATAGTCCATCTCACTCTCAGTCAGTCAGTGAACCTGGTTCATTTCATTCTCAGTCAAACATTGAACATAGTCCATCCCATTCTCAGCCAGATGTTGATGTGAGCCCTTCTCAGCCAGATTTTGAAGACAACTCTCCTTCATGGCATTTTGGGGACAGCCCAATAAAAATGACACCTGATATAGACCCCAAGCAGCAAGAAGTATATGATTATATAGAATCTTTAGAAAAAGCAGCTACAGGTCCCAGTACTTCGTCCATTCAGCCTCACATAGTACAAGATGATTTAGTCCAATCACTAAAACAAGAAGTCTTTGAGCTAGAGCTTTTAAATAAACACATTAAAAATGAAAATGAGACATTGAAGGAACAAAGCAAATTGGAAAAAATCATTCATGATAATACCATGCTACATCTGGGAATATGGCAGAAGAAGAACAAGAAATTGAAAAAGAAATGCCAGAAGTTAAGCAGAGCACTGGTTAATATCAAATTTAGATGCTTAATGAAGAAGCCCGGGATGTTAGCAGCACCAAGGAAGAAGAGGAGAGGATTGGATGTACTGGCTGAAGTGTCAAGGCATATGAACTGAAGAAGGATTATCAAAATTTTGGTTGCATGAGGACATGCAACACCTTCACAGTGGGGGTATGTTGAGTCTCAAATCTGCATCTTTCCTATACACCATTCTAGACCTTTTTCATTCACCTGAACCTTCCAAGTTGTCAATATCATTGTATATTAATTGCAAAAGAGCATCTAAAATGGCTTTTAACTATATTTTGTGTCTAATGTTTGATTTAGATTTTTTCTCATTCAGCTGCGGAATCTTGCCACTTTCCGCAGCTGCTACAACTTTCCGCAACCATTTTGTGAAAGTCTATGTTACAGGTGTCTTCAGGAAAAACGAGCCACATGGGCAAGTCAGAAATGATGTGGACATGGATCGTGTCCTATTGGCTCGAGCAAATTCACCTAAGGAGGCTGTGGTCAAAGGTGGCCAAATGGAAGTGAACCGTAGAGTCCCACGGTGACAGGACTCTGTTTCTCATCACGTGAGGATTTGCATGACCGTTTCTAACTTACGAGAGACACATCAACACCTGTACACGGCTCCATAAGCCGAATCCAACATCCACTCTTCATAGATTTACTCCTCAACGCGGCCATGATCCTAGATCTCTAGACGTAATGGTTTACGTGTTTTCTATCAGCATAAACTTTAGGGAATTAGTTATATTTCCTTTGTTATAAATAATGTGTTTGCATACGCATATTAGATTAGTCTCCATTAGCCTCCAGATAGCTCTGTAATGTAATTACGTTGCCACTGTGTCGTAATATCATCTCTCTGTTATGACTGCATTTTAATATATAATAAGACTCTGTTTCCAAGCGTAATTCGTATTTGAAGGCTGGTGCAGAGGGCCCCTGCACACGCTGAGGTTTTGTGCATTATTGTATAGTTCTTGTTTTATTTCTTTAAGCTCATTGTGCCATAAGTCATTCATGTGTTTATACATTGCATCTTTCATGGTATTTATGCTTCATATCTGTTTATAATCTTTCATGCTTTACACTTTACTTCTGTCCATAATCTTTCATGTTTTATGTTAACTGATCAGTGTTCTTGTTTCAGATTACAAATAGGAAGCCTGGGCATTTGCATATCTTTTGACTAATGACATGGACTCAATATTGTTCTGCTGCTAATTTATTTTTCTTAGTTCATGTTTAATTTCAGTACTGCTTTGTTTATTTCAGTCTTGCACATTTGTTTCAGTAGTTAGATTTAGACATATTAAATTGCTCATGTCATTTTCAGTTACCTCCGAAAGCCACAGCTGGACTGATGGTGAGGGATTGAAGTATGAGTGTGTAGTTTGATATTAGTTTACTTTCTGCAAGTTAGATATATTAAATCGCTCATGTCATTTTCAGTTACCTCCGAAAGCCACAGCTGGACTGATGGTGAGGGATTGAAGTATGAGTGTGTAGTTTGATATTATTTTACTTTCTACAAGTTAGATATATTAAATTGCTCATGTCATTTTCAGTTACCTCCGAAAGCCACAGCTGGACTGATGGTGAGGGATTGAAGTATGAGTGTGTAGTTTGATATTAGTTTACTTTCTGCAAGTTAGATATATTAAATTGCTCATGTCATTTTCAGTTACCTCCGAAAGCCACAGCTGGACCGATGGTGAGGGATTGAAGTATGAGTGTGTAGTTTGATATTAGTTTCTTTTTCTGCAAATTAGATATCAGATTGCTCAAGTTGTTTATGGTTACCTCCGAAAGCCATAACTAGACTAATGGTGAGGGATCAGAATATAAGTTGATGTAATTTGATTTAGATTTACTTTGTTGCAATTCTTGGATTTCTTTAAGTATAGTTTCTTTTGTGTTTAGACAGCAGCAAGGATAGTTTGGTTTTCATGCTCAATAGTTCACTGTTTTGATTTACTAGGTTAGCAGCACATTTTCATTTCCTTTCAATTTTTGTCATTGTATGTTTCAAATTCCTTTTGAAGTTTCAAGTTGGTAAATCATTATAAAGGATATCATTTCCTTGAACAATCATAACCATACTTGTTTTTATTTTAGAATTTCCATCTCACATTAGAAAACTAAAAACGACAAAAAGATAAGAAATAGGTTATCTTGCACATATAGTGCGCCGCACTTCATCAGCTTACGAATCCCGGATTGATAAATTAATGTAGCAATTTAGG